>CAJQZJ010031560.1:4003970-4022421 GCA_907164525.1 Lophiomys imhausi
TGGCTGTCCTGGACTCACTTTGTAGACCATGCTGGCCTCGAACTCACAGAGATCTACCTGCCTCTGCTTTCTGAGTGCTGGGATTTAAAGGCATGTGCCACCATACTCAGCTACCTATACAATATCTAATGCTGCAATCAGATTGAGTTCCTGGACGTTGCACAAGATAGCAGGGTCATTTAGACCTCTGAGATCTTTGATCAGTGCTTTTCACTGACTTGGTATCTCTTCTCTCTTGAGGGGTTGAGAATACCTTGTTATTATTCAAGACAGAGTAAAACATAGTGCATATACTTTAAGATCCATGTATAGGGAAGAACTCGGTGAACAGAAGTTCAATAGCCCAAGAACTATCTCCCAGAATCAACAAAAATTACATGCAACTAATTTTTTTTTCCATAGCAAAAGAAACTATTACTAGAGCAGAGAGACAGCCCACAGAAAGGTAGAACATCTTGTCATCTCTGCTTCATTCAGTGGGTTATATGCTGAATTTATAAAGAACTGTAAGATTAAGTACCAAAACTCCCTGATAATCAGCAAATGGGCTAATGAGATGGGATCTGAACTACAGAGACTGATAGCATTTAAAATGGTAGAAAAGAAAAAGAATATTCATTTTTCATTACCAGGAATGATGATTTGGAGCAAAGAAGGGTGAGCACTTAAGGGGGCCTTGAAGTAAATGGGTCTCTTTTAAGCCTACGATGGGATGATAATAGTAGGCATATAATTTTCCTACTTAAACCATGTTTTTCTTCATGACCCACATTATTATCTCCAAAGTACTTAGTGTTGTAAAGTGAATAAGAACACAGCCGTATTAATTGCTTAACGAACTTGGGCAAGTTGCTTGCCTTTACTGAGCTATAATTTGGGAATCACAAAATACAGACAAAGTGTCTCATGGTGTGCTTTATAACATGCAAACAGCATAACAATGTTCACTATTAATTTGTCTCTTCCTGCCTTCTGTTAGGCACAGTGCAGAGCCTTTCGTGTCTTATTTAGTCTTTATATAAGCTCTATGTTGATTGAGAATTAAATTTGTTCTTATTTTACAACTTTGGTAAACTAGTTATATCACCAATAGAAGTATGTAAATATGAAAGGCATCATTAATTGTCCTGAGGGTTGGGCAGTACAAGCAATGTGTGTATGGTGACTGGTAGCAACACTTAATTATACCAGTGTGGACCATGAGACTACAGAGAGAGTTGGGTCTGCTAAATTGTAGCTGCTCTATGAAGCTGCTCATTCTAATATTGCTTTATTTGACCAGTCAGAAGCATGGCCCCAAGATTCCTTGCCGTATTAATGACTATCGGGGAACTAGTATGAAACTGTGATGGGATGATTATAATTAGACATCCTGTGGTTGCCTTGAGTGCAGTCTGTTAGTGTGACCATAGGTGTAAACATTCTGTGGGATGTTCTCATCGGCTTGGGATGCTATTCTGCTCATTGTCTTAGGGATGGGCCCCGCAAACATCCCCAGAAACAAAGATCTCCTAAAATTCTCTTTTATTAAACTCAAGGTCAAAGAAAGGTTGAAAGCTTTAAATTTGGAATTTAATAGGAAACTACTGAATCATGAAACTTAGGTTTTCTAGTCTAGTGACCCCTGAGAAATTACTGAAGCCTGCTAAGCACTGGGATTTTAATCTGTAATGAAGTTACCAGTGATTACTATGCTGCTTGTAAAGTTACATGAGAAAAGTCATGTAAAGCAAGCGTCAGGGTGCTCTAGATATCCTGAGTACTTAATGATGGCTGGTGTTGGGAATTCTATCTTTCCTTTCCAGTTTTCAATTATTGCAAATAAAACTCTGAACAACAACAGCAGCAGCAGCATATTTAAAATATTTGAAATTGCCAGTGTCATACTCCTTTAATCCTTCTACTAAGAAGGCAGATCTCCGTGAGTTTGAGGTGAGCCTGGTCTACATAGAGAGTTTTAGGCCAACCATGTGTTTGTGGTGGTTTTTGAGAAAATGTCCCCCATAGGCTCATAGGGAATGGCACTATTAGGAGATGTGGTTTGTTGGAGTAGGTGTGGTTTTGTTGGGGGAAGTGTGTCACTATACATTTCTGTACAATGTCTGGGAGCCTGTTTGGGTCATTATTTACAGGTTCTGATTACTGAGGCCAAAAGGCATTATCTTAGGAATAGCAGGATGTCTAACAATGCTAAGGGTTCCATATATGGTAGAAAATGAACCAGGAGCATCCCCTATTCTCACACACGACTCAGTGCAGAGTATTTTACCTCTAGGCACTAGAATGGGAGGGACTCCCCACATCTACAACCAATGTCTTAGTCTGTTTTATTTAGCCACAACATTTGTGAGTCTGGGCACTGTATAACAAGAGTAGGTTTAACTTAAATAAAAATTCTAGAGCTTCAAGAATACAGTGCTGGCACCTGCTTAGCTCTTAGACATCTAATGCTAGCTAGGCAAAGAGCAGCATGGGAACCTTGGTTAGTAGCAGTCATTCAGACACATAGGTGACAGTCTACCACTTGCAAATGGTGTCTAGAATGGGATGAGTGTCACAAGACTGAGCCCTAAACCAAAAACGTGTGGAAGAGATCTCAGTGTGAGACAAGATGCTGGAGGGATTCAGGGGAGGTTCTAGGTTTGTTTACCACACCTCTCTCCCATGGCAGTTCCTTTGAACAAGTGAACACTGTCTATGAGAAAAACATTATTCCCCACTAAAGACCCAATTACCTCCCCCTAGGTCCCACCTCCTAAAAGTTTCACCCCATTTGCACTGCCTCACTGGGACCAGTTCTCTCATACAGGAATGCCCAAGGGACAAACATATAAAACCACAGCACCAGGTAACCCTCTGGTAGATACTATCCTCTAATTCAGTTATTCCATCTGCTTGGAGCTTGGCTCTGATCCTGTAGGTTCTGGGCTTAGTTCCACAAGACTGCCCCCTTCCCCATCACAGTTACTATCTGCAAGTGGTGGACTGTCACCTACATGTCTGGCTGACCTATTGCTGTCTATTGAGTTCTATGACCTTGTCTTTGGGCTTGTTTCAGTTGCCAGGAAAGCTCTCAGAACTCAGGGAAACATCTTTGCTGGTTTATCATAAAGACATACTACAAATGATACAGGTGGAAAAAACATGGAAGATGCACAAGGCAGAGGGTATAGGGAGGGATGTGGAGACTCCTTGGCTTTTTCAACTCTGTGATACTTTTCTAGGAATTCCCACATACTGAACATACTGAACCTCCCCAAACCTGGTCCTTTCAGCTATTTATTGATGTTGCTGTATTTAGACTGATTAAGTCTCTGAACATTAATGATCAAATTAATTTTCAGCAACTCTTTTTCTGGAACTTGGGGGTAGACCATGCTGTGGTCACATGGTTGGCAGCAGTCTCCCCATTCTGAAGCTGGCCAGTATGGCTATCACTAATAATCACATTAGAACAAGTGACGTTCCTTCAAGGATATTGCAGACATGTGGAAACAGGGCTTAGCAGTATTACTATAACAAAAAATTTTCCTAGCAATCTAATCTGAAAGGGTTGCAGAGAAACTCTGTCAGGAGTAAGTTACAAAGAGCACCCCATGTCTTATTGTTTCACACCAGTCTCTCTGAGCCGGCTGTTTTTGAAGAGAGCCAGGCCCAGAAGAATTCAGCTGCAGACTGATAAGGACAAGAGGGTCTAAAGTGGAGGCTGTTGGTTCACATGAGAGGGTTTACTTAAGAGTGGAGTGTAGCTGCAGCATAGATATTTGTGTGGTGGGGGAGTGTATTGCCTGTACGTGTGTGTGTGTGTGTGTGTGTGTCAGGGTGGGGAGAGTCATACATGTGCTAGGAGGCCAGAAGAGGGATTTGGTGTCTTGGGTACTAGAGACTGGGAGCTATCAAGTCCCTCAAATCCTCCTTTTTCTACCCGCCCCCCAAGCATGTTACCAACCATGCTCAGCTTTTCCTCCCCAATAGGTGCTAGGATTCAAACTTAAGTCCTAATACCTCTCTTCTATTTTTGGTTGCGAGCCTAGCCTTTAAGGGCTGAGCCATCTCTCCAGCCACCTAATACTTCTCAACAAGCACTCTTACCCACTAAGCCATCTCTCCTGCTCAGCCACAGGACTCTTATGGGCTATTTGGTATTTGGTTGGGAAAAAAGCCCCAGGAGCACTATATGTTGTAGGTACAAGCTAGGAATGAACTCTGAGACTGGTGAAATTTGGACATATGAGACTTATGTTAGGAAGAGAGCAAGTCATTTCAGGGAGCTCATACAGTGTGAGGAAACACCTTGAGACTCTCACTCAGCACTTGGCCTCTCCTAATGCTGGGACTTGGAAGGCTGCCAGGGCTTGGTTGAGTCCTCTTGGAAAACAACCCTCCAAGGTCAGAGGCTTAATCCTGTTTCTATTGTATACTATCCAGTGCACAGTAGGTAATTGGTAAATATTTTTGAAGTCCATTTGCAAGAATGGCTTGAGAACACTTTTGAGAATTTTTTTTATAGGCTATCATGGCACCAGTCAGAGTGGAGTTTTGTTTTAGGAGTAGCCACCTGAGCTCTGCTCTTCTGTGTGCTTTTTGTCTCATTTGGGACTTTAAATTATTTCAAAATGGATAGACACTGTAGAAGAGGAAGTCCCAAATCACAAGACAATTTGAAGTTCATTGACAAGGATAGTGAGAAGAGTGTGCTTTGCAGAATATTTCAGTTGGAGTTTCTCTAATGTAATTAGTTTTGAGGGAGTAAAAAGCAACATTCAGCAGAAAGACTGGCATGGAGGATCAATCTGATACTTCACAGTGGAGATTGAGACTGGTTTGTGAATCTGCACATTCTGAATGTCTTATGCAAAACTAACTCTGCAGAAAATAGACTGCCTTAAAATACCCTTTTCCTAGTCATTCCTTTTGGCATACATATAGGAACCTCATTGGGATTATATGTCTTATTCAAACCCAAGGTTCTTGGATCATAATACTAACCCCTTCAGGTCCAAAGAAGACAGTATTTGGAATCACAATTGCATGTCAGGCTGGAATTAATTTTCCTTAGACATATTTGGAAAGTCTTACTCACCCATTTTGTAGGATGGAGACAGAATGAAGCAGTTTAGATGCTCTAAGGCTCTCCATCACTCTGGGGTTAAAGGGAGTAAAGGTTAGCTGAGATTGCTGCTTGAGGGTATATGCTTAATGTTGGCAAGATGGAGTTTCTTTCAGACTCAGAAACATTGCACAGAAGCTTCAAGCTGCCCTTTCTCTAGTCAGCCTTCATGCAGTCACAAGGATATTGCTCTTTTCTCTCATAGATGAATGCTGTTTGCCCATAGATACATATATCTGCATCTGTTTTGGACTTATCTGCTCTTAACTCGAAAACATCATTTGCTTTATGTTTCTATCCTTCTTTCTCTACTGTTTCTGTGGGTTCCATATCCCTTTTTTGTTCAGTCTCATGCCCCTTCATTTCTTCTGGCTCTGTACAAGGGGGTTACTTGCTTTCTCAGCACTTCTCTACATGTTCTGTCTTGGTCTACCACTAGATGCTTTTCAGATGTTGGTTGGATTGTGTGCCATCGATTTGCACATTCCCGTGTTGTCAGTTACTTTTCTATTACTATAAAGAGGCGTCATGACCAAGGCAACTTATAGAAGAAAGTGTTTAATGGGGTCTTTTTATATCTTAAGAGGGTGAAACCATGACAGTCATGGTAGGAAACATGGGAGCAGACAAACAGGCATGGTGCTGGAGCAGTAGCTGAGAGCTTACATATTATCCACAAGTAAAAGGCAGAGAACAAGAGCTAACTGTGAATGGTGTGGGTTTTTGAAATATCAAAACCCATCCCCAGTGACATACTTTCTCTCAAAGGCCACACCTCCTGATCCTTCTCAAACAATTCCACCAACTGGGGACCAAACATTCAAATATATGAGCTTATGAAGGTCCATTCTCACTAAAAACACCACACCTGTAGCAGCCTGTGTCCTGTTCCAAGACTATCTGACATTCTATGATGGATATACTGCCAAACAGGTGTCTTAAGACAAATCATATTAACTTAATTAATCTGGTAACTGTTCTTCTCTAGCCCTGTTATCTCTCTAGATCTAATTCAATTTCTATACATCACCATGGTCTTGAATAATGAATCTATTCATGTTTCTCTTATCTACACTAGAACTTTAGTCAATACCTCATGGTGTGTTTCCCCAAACAAGTGTTTGCCTAGGGTAATCCTCAGAGCCCGAGTCCCTCCTATCCCACTCTAATACAAGTCTCTGTTGTTTCACTTCTGCTCCAAGCCCCATCAATGACTCCCATAACAAGATAGCTGCCTGACCTCTCATATTTGTCCTCATTGATCTCCAATTCTTATGGAAGAACTGACTAAAGTAGACCCTAATTTCTGTTCAAATTATCTTTTCATAAGGTGTTGAATATGACTCTTATTGCATCGTCAGTATTTATATTATCATTAATTGATTCAGCAGCTGTTAATCCTTAACCAGCCATTATAAATGAGCACACAGACACCACATGGATTTCAACAAACTTTGGCCTGGATTGAGCAATCTTAGCCCATCTAAGCTAGCTCTTAATTCTATTCCACAAATATGACCCCATATATACATACATCCCCTTGGACTACTATTCTCCATGTTATGCCCATGTTCCTCGCAATGAGGAATGAAGTTCTTTTTTTCTAACCCATGGGGTGTGTCCTCCTTCCTGCTCCAGGCTGGAATGAACTAATCCTCTGTGTAAAATGCAGGGTTCCTGTTCTAATCTCAGGAAGTCCTGCCTTCCTATACTCTTTCTGCCCAGCTAATTGGCCA
The DNA here is from genome assembly GCA_907164525.1 of Lophiomys imhausi. Classification (NCBI taxonomy): domain Eukaryota; kingdom Metazoa; phylum Chordata; class Mammalia; order Rodentia; family Muridae; genus Lophiomys; species Lophiomys imhausi. Next base: position 4,010,817 of record CAJQZJ010031560.1, read on the forward strand.
TCAGTGACTTTTATTAACCAATCAAGAGAATGCCTTAGAAAGGGTGGTAACCAGATCTCAGGATTGAAATCAGCCTATCAGACCTTCCCCAACATCTCCCCCTTTAAGTCTAACAAAAGGCTCCTTTTCTTAATAACAATAAATAAAACAATAAACACAATACAGCAACAATAACAATATAGTACAATAAAAACAATACAATAAAAACAATTATGAAAACTGAAAGGTGTGACATACATTCCCAATATTCAGTCCATATGTATTTGACTAGTCAACTAGGAAATATATTCTATTATATATCTCTCTTGATGAGTTTAAGGATCTATACCCTAAGTCAACTTCCATCCTAACTTACATTATTAACTAAATCATCTTAACCTTAAAACATCCTTTTAGTTCCTAGATGGCTTAAAACTTATTGTGAGGCTGTAACTATGTAGTCTTCAATCACATCATAAACCTGAGAAGGATTAAATATATCTTAATAGATAGGAAGTTCAGAGCAAGCAATTTCCAAAACTATGAAATGACAGACAACCGGCTGCCTAGACAGTCCCCAGTTTCTATAACATTAGAGCATCATGTGGTGTCTGTGTGCTCATTTATAATGGCTAGTTAAGGATTACCAGCTGCCGAATCAATTAATGATAATAGAAATACTGCTAAATAATTTAATTAATTATTTATACATATGGTGTCCAACATAATTTAATTAATTATTTTTTCTACATCAAAGAGACAGGTATCTTACAATCCATATGTCCTGCTGAGCCTAGAATTTGAACAAACAATCTTCTAAAATATGTCTTTTGAGGATGGAACGATAGTACAATGGTTAAGTCTGACTGCTTCTTGTCCTTCCAGAAGACCCATATTTGGCTCTTTGTCACATGGATCACAACTGGCTGTAACTCAAGTTCCACCAGCATACACATGGCATTGTGCAAGTATGCACAGACACTCAGAACAAAATTAAAATAAATAAATTTTAAATTTTTTAAAAATATATTTATGGGCCATTTTATCCAGTAAGCTCTACAGATTACTACACTTATAATATGTGATATATATAGTATATATAATACAATATAATACTTTAATAGTGATTCTAATCCTTTAAAAACGTATTTAACATTTTAAAACTCCTATTTTAAAGAATGATTTTTGATTTTTGTGGGTTATAGATAGTAGCCTTAAGGGATGACAAATTTATAGAAATCCTCAATTTGTAGTGAACTTACTATACATAAGTTTAGTATCTACACACACGCATATAACAATAATAATTAAAGAAGTGCTCATGAATTTGAGATGTGAATACAGGAGAAGTGGAGGGGGGAGGGTGGAAATAATATATATTTAGTGCTCATGTATGAAATCCTTTTAAAAAGCAAGTTAAAATAATAAAATAAAACAAAATAGGCTTTTATGTAAAGGATGAAATGTTGATTAAAATATTTTTTCATACATAATTATTTTAGATGTTTAAAGGAAAGCCTTAGAAAGCCTGCCACTTTCTTCTTTTGTTCCTTAAGATTTTCTAGTAACAATATCAACATTGTTCTCAAACACATCATTTTAATAGCCCACTTCATACAGTCATAATTTAAATTTTGCTACAGCTTAAATTTACTGTCCCAGTTCATCATTTCTCGTGTTATCTTTGTTATTTGAATTATATAACTGGTCTGTTGGGGCAGAGAATATGAGAATCCTTAAAAATCCTTAGAGCAGTTCTTACTTAGATGGCAAGACATTTTGTTTAAACATGAACACTGACATACATCTGTTTGTGTGTTTTCCTCCCTCTCGTGTTCACTGGCATGCAAAGGGCAATGTATTTTATTGGGAAAGTTAACTGGAAATCCGTGCTTACATGTATCAGATAAATAAATTGTTGTATTCCTCGAGTTATAAAATGGATGCCCTATAATAAATACTCAATTTGTTGACTGTATGGGTAAATTAATTGTATTGTTAGCAAAGAGAAGTTTTAACATACCTATTACAAAGAAAAATCTTTATTCCCATGGATTCATTTTTAAGGTGGTAGATGTGTTCTCATGTATATCTCTCTACTTTGATGAGGTCTCTAATTTTTCCACTAAGTATTTGTCACTTATGGTGATAAGAATAAAAGAATCAGCATCCAACATTTGGAGAGTGTTTTCCATTATTTTATCAGTAGAATCTATTTATCAAAAAGTTCATGTGTATATTTTTATTTGTCCTCAACAAATTTGAGTCACACAATGGACACTAACAAATGGGATCCCTGTTCTTTCTCCCATGCCTGAATGTTGGCCTTTTACTTCAGCAATAACAGATCTGATTGTTTAATTAAGAAAGTAAAAACAGAAAGAACATGTTAGATGCCTAAAAACTCATATCATGTCTATAAGAAATATAACCCAAATTACCTATAATCTGACATTTTTCCACTGCAAATTTATTATAGTCTTAACTGAGTCTACATTTAATTCAATAATTTTCTTGAAATGTCACTGAAGCACAGTGATGGATGTATATTTGAAATTACTACAAAAGCAGCTTTGAATGAAATGAAGGAATGTAATATATAATAGATAGGAAAATACTATTTTTCAAAGCCAGATGTTATCTTCTTACTATTGGTATTTTTAAACATCTCCATTCATTTCCCTAGAGAGAGATTGCATGATTTGGAATTTAAGCAATTAAACTTGCTTGTGATTCATAAATCTTTTTTGCTTTCCTTCCTTTTGTTGATCCTTAGGAATAAGTTCCTCCTGAACACTGTTATTTTTAATTGTTTTTTGAAGGATCTGAATGTTCTTTTATTTTCTTGCCCTTGCAAATAACCAGCAGCATAATTAGTGTTCTATGGTGTTAAGGGAATATACTGTGATGGAAACAAACAAGAACTGAGCATTGTTTACTGAAAGACCATGTGGATGTATTTTTTGCAATTATCTATTACTGGCTTGGGGGTTTCAATTTCAGTTTCATGGAATATGTCATTTTAAAATGTTTTGATTTTATTTTAGAAGTTTTCAGTTAGTGAAAGGAATTGCCAACATTTAATAGTATGCTGAATATTTTATATATATTTATACATATTATACATACATATTAGTATATATATGTATGTATTAGTAAAACATATACATTTGAGATGTAAAATTAGTTTCATTTTGATTTTTAGGTTAACACAAGGATATCTCCTCATCTATGTTCAAAGCAGCTTTATTTGTAATAGCTAGAAACTAGAAACAACCCAAGTGTCCCTCAACTAAGGAATGGATTAAAAAATTGTGGTACGTTTACACAATGGAGTATTATTCAGCTATCAGAAACAACGAAATCATGCAATTTTCAGCTAAATGGGTGGAACTAGAAAAGTGAGTGAGATAACACAGACTAAGGAAGATGCACATGGCATCTATTCACTTATAACTGGATTTTACCCACACAGTACTAGATAACTATCCTACAACTAACAGAGCGAAAGGAACAGGAAAACGGGCCTTGTTACCTGTTAGTAGGACACTTTGCACTAATGGAGTTGCCATATAGGCTCCCAGTGCAAGATGAAGCTCTTAACACTCATATGATTGTTGAACTGAGGGATCTAATATGCACTGGCAACCCACTTCAGAGGAGTAGGATAGGTGGGAGAGGGGGAGATGGTGGGAGGGTGGGACCAGAAGGGATGGAGAGAGGGGCCTCTGATGGAGATGTAGCTTGAAGTAATAAATAAACGAGAGAGAGAGAGAGAGAGAGAGAGAGAATGTTAATGTTACTGTATAACTGGAGATTTAAGAAGTATTTCTGATTTGACAACCTAGGTCAACTCTTAAGATCTTTAAAGCTAAAGGCATTATTGTGCATGCACAAAATAAATGTACACACTCATACATGTACCATGGTGTTCACCTGGAAGACAACTTTCAGTCGGTACTCTCCTTATACCATTCCACAGGCTGAACTCACATTGTCAGGCTTGTGCAATAAGTGTTTTACCTGCCGAGCCCACTTTCTGGCCCTCTTCTGATGGTCTTTTCTGTTTAGTGGGTGGTTCTGTGTTCCAGCTGGCTCAGTGATGTGTTGTGCAGCTGGGGCCGCGTGGGGAATAAAGGATCTTGTATGTCAGGCTCTATCTCAGCCAACTTTAGGTCTTCTTTGGCCTTTAGGGATTGCCTGTATCAGGTCTACCTTCAGTCTTCATGGAGAACACTGCTATTACTCATGTAAGATAACATCTATTTTAAAAAATTAAACACTTAAGTTGTATTTTGACTAACAAAGGATGAATTATTGTCTTATTCAAGGAAGATATAGCAGTAAAAACTGAAGAATAAACATTAAAAATAGAAATAAGAGGACTAGATAATAAGTGGTTGATTAACAGTCAGTTCACTGGATAACTATGAAGAGCAAATACATAGGTTTTGTTTGTAATTTTACAAGTATACAGAACCTAGATTAAGTTGAGTTTGATGTAAACTTTGACTGTAGTTGAATTTAGCTTTTTTTTTGAATCTTTAACATAGGTGCAACTTTTAATTAATTAATTAATTTATCTATCTATCTATTTATTTATTTATTCAAGTTATATCTCAATCATAGTCCCCTCCTTCCTCCCCCTCCCAGTCCTACCCTCCTACCTTCTTCCCCCTCACCCTCCTATCTGCTTTTTTAAACTTTAAAGTGTATCTTTTCCTCCCAACAGCTACCCCTTTTCTCCAATAAGACTCTTTTTCTTATGATAATAAATACAATATAAAACAATAAGAATAATTAGGCCACAGTTATGAAAATTATAAGGTAAAACATACATTTTCAATGTCTAGTCCATACATATTTAGCAACTGGCATTAATATTCTATTATATATCTATCTCAATGCGTTTAAAGTTCTATATCTAACTCAATTTCCACCCTAACTTGCATTACCAACTTAAAAACATCTTCTTAGACCTAGAACATCCTTTTTTAAAAAATTAAATTTATTTATTTATTGTTTCAGGTTACATCTCCATCATAGTGTCCTCTTTCCACCCTTCCCAGTCCTGCCCTCCCACCCTCTACCCCCAACCCTTCCATCCCACTCCTCTGTAGTGGAGTGTCCCTACATAACAGTCCCCTGCCCCAATTCAGCAGTCGTATGAGGGCCAAGAGCCTCCTCATACACTGGAGGCCTACAAGGCAGCACCACCAGGGAAAAGTGTCTCAATGACAGGGAGAGAAAACAAACAAACAAACAAACTTTTAATTCCTAAACAACTTAAATTTTAACTGTGAGACTATAGCTATCTGGTCTTCAACCACATCAGAGACTTAAGAAGGATAAATATATCTGAATATACAGGAAGTACAGAGCCTACAGCTTCCAAAACTAAGATATGTCAGACAACTGGCTGCCTGGAAAGTTCCCAATATCTCTCAATGCATTAGAGCATCTGTCTTCAGCCTTTTGGCCCAGTGTGTAAGATAACATCTTTACACCGATAATGGCCCATTTTGTCTTAGAGATGATTTGTACCAGATACTTTCCTTTTTGCTGGTCTTAGAGAGCAGAGTGTCACCAGGTCTACTCTGCCCTTAAATATATGAATCTACAGGAGATTTGCTAGAGATGCTGGGAAACGTCTTACTCCATTCTGAGCTGCTAAACACTGGTCACTTACATGTAGCTTTCTCCAGATGCCATTTTGAGCGCTATCTTTGTCTCTTCTTAGTTTCATTATTCATCAGTTTCTTTTCTTGAGTTTCCCCAGTCATCCCAATGTCATTACAAAATAAGGATTTTAACTATTCTCTGTATTTTAAAAATATCTTCCTTTCATCTCTGCTTTGCTATATTGCATTGATTAGGTCTTTTGGAACAAAAGTTCAAGAACTTTGCTTTATTTATAATAATTGCAATGTGATGCATGTTTTTATATTGAGTGTGTTCTTTCCTCCCCTCATCCCCCCCTCTTTTGCATAAAGGATCCAGCTATGTAGCTCATTTGCTTGATAATGTAGCACAGGCTGGCCTTAAGCATATGATAACCCTGCCTCAGCTTCATGTTAGGATTATAGGCATGCACCCTTGCACCTGGCTTTTTCTTTTGCTTTTGGTGTGCCTTACCACATTGTAGAACTATTTGTAACATCTAGTTTATTGTCATTTTTAATCAGAAGCATGTAATACCTCACTGCTGCCTCTTTATGGAGCAGGGTTTCTTTTTGTAGCCCAGGGTGCCCTTGACCTCACTGTCCTCCTACCCCAGGCTTTTAATTGTGGGAGTCATATGTGCATACTTATACACCCCATGTATGATAACATTTGGTTGAATTTCTACTTTGGCATCTATTGAAATGAACAACACTTTTTAGTTCATTATTAATAAGAAGAATGTGCATATTTTTTAAAGTTTTGAGGAGTCACAGATATAAATAAATATCCTGAAGCTAAAATACAATTTCAAAACATTGTTTGGAGGAATACTGTAAAGGTGGCTAGATCTTCTCTGCAAGTGCTTTAACCATGTGGCTTCATTTGGGCCTGTAACAGGCACGAGTGGCAGGACTTCCATCAAGTCTGCCCCTGGGACCAGAGAGCCATCTGGCAATCTGCATGCCATGCCTTGTCTAAAGTGGTCAGGAAGGCTTCCTTCAGATGGAAGTGTCAAAGCTGGAGCTAGAAAATTGAAGCTCAGAAGACCCAGACGTGCCTAATCACAGAATGTGGCCTGTGACAGATATCACGGCTTCCCTGAAGCACTATCCTCAAGATGGTGGGTAGTTCAGAAGTGCTGTTTTCTCCCAGGTTCCATGGATAGTGCAGGAGGGGGCAGACAAAGTCACTGCACTCCTTCCCACATTCCTACCCGCCGTCTATCATTCAGAACAATCAACGGCCCAAAAAGGGAAGCCCCAGAAGGAGGAGGGCTACACCAAGAAGGGCTGAGAAAACTGCTCTGTGGCCTGGGCCTGCTGTGTCCCAGGGAGGGCTGCTGTGGCCCCAGCACCCCTACTCAGAGCAGCATGCAGCTGCAGCTTCTCTTTTCCATGTCACCAGCAGCACCCTGAGATTGCATCTGGAGTATGGTGGATAGCAGGAGTGGTTGATTTTCTCTATTCCCGGCTGTGCAATGGAGAGGCATGCTGGTTGGAAAAGGTGTCGAAGGAGAACTTGCCGTGGTATCTGCCCATCCTACTGGCTCCTGTGGGCAGTGTGGAAAATGGGCCTTAGGTCTTGAAGAGCCAGCTGAGGGGACATCACATAGATCTGGCTCTGACTAGTGGGCTATCTGAACCACCATTTCCCTGTCTGTTGAGTGGGTTAATCACAAGATGTTTCAAATAGAAGACCGAGCCTGCCCCAAACCAGTTTACCAGGCGTTGAGCAGGACAGACAAACTGAGGTCAAGGGCATGAATTCTGGAGCCAGGCTGCCCAAAGTTGAATCCCAACCCTGTCCTGAACATGTGTGTCACTGTGGACAAGTGATTGCCCCAGGCTTCTCCTCTGTGAGAGGGGCACCCTTCTCCTACGTTTGTGGCACGCATCACATCGTCAAACCTGTGTAGTTCCTACTGTCCAGGAAGGGACAAAGACTCAACCCAGAAAGTCCAGGGATATGGCCTGGATGGAGTTGGGTGTAATGAAGTTGGCTTGTTGAAATGATTGAATCCAGAGAAATGTGGATTCAGACAGATAAGAGTGTGGGTAGGAAAAAGGGGGGGCAGGTCTCAGGCTTGGAGATGGTTAAGTGTCAGAGCCAAGCTCTGTAGCTGCTACAACAGACTAAGGGAGGAACGGAAGCAGAGCTCCTGTGCGAGGCCAGGACTGACCAGATGACACTTTCACTCACTGTAATACTGAGTGTGACCAGGTGGAAGGTCCAGGACACTTTCAGTGAGGAACTAGACTTAAAGGAAAAGTGGCTGCCTGGGTCATATGCCTGTGGGGCTTACTGAGATACAGCTCTGTGGTTTGCAGGTGTGTGGGACATGGGGCAGCTCCACATCCCAGGTTCCCTGGAAGAAGAGATACCCAGATCTGGGTTGTTTGTGGGGACCTTGGAAGGATGAAGGAGTATTATGTGACCCTACCATGGAATTGAAGGCACCAGGACTGTGTGAGGATGGATGACCAAAGACTCGGAGGAAGTCAAGGAGCTCAGTTGGTGGATGGAACTTGTGTGTTTTACAAAACCCACCAATATCATCTCTCTGTAGCTTCTCACTCACATGTTTAAGTGTAAGCACATTTAGAAGGTTCCACCACAGACTGTAGGGAGGTGAGAGAGAGGCAGGCTGGGTGAACACTGTTGGTGGAGAGGAACTTTTGCTCTTGCTGTCTGTACTAGGCACTGAGAGTGGGCTGTGTGTTCTGCAGTCAGGGCTCTTCTTCCTGCAGAAGCCTCCACAGCTAGTCTGGCCCAGCATCTGTTTGACCACCTGGGAGAGAAGGAGGAACTTGTAAGGCACCCCTGAGTATACCTTGTTTCAGTAAGGGCCTGAGGTCCAAGATGGGCCTAATGGGACACACTCACAGACTGTGCCCTGGGGACACATTCTCTGTGTCTGCCTGCATGTGTCCCTGTCATGGTGTTGGGACACAAGCCCAAAGAAAAGTCATGAGACGTGGCATCACCTAGGTACAAACAGAGTGGGGGCATAGTGAGGTGCCAGGAGGTCAAGGAGGTTTCCCAGGGGAGGGACATGAGGTGGCTAATGGGTCTTGTTATTATTATAACTGAAATATATATTCCAGGGAGAGAAGGGAGGGCCTTTGTGAGGCAAGTTTTTGTCACTACGGTCAAGTTGAGGCTTAGCAGCCTGAGCTCATCCTTGCCTCAGGAAGGGTTTTCCTCCAGTCTGCAGGTCCCTGAAAAGGTGAAGGGAAAGGAGATGGGCTTGCCTTACTTAACCTAATACACTTTGGATCGAGGCATGATGGCGCACACCTTTAATCCCAGTACTCAAGAGTCAAAGGTGGGTGAATCTCTGTGAGTTTGAGGCTAGCCTCATCTGCAAAGCGAGTCCAAGACATCCAGGGCTACTCTGAGAAACCCTGTCTCAAAAAACAAAACAAAACAAAAAGTCTGATAAGATGGTCCAGTGGGTAAAGGCGCTTGCTGTTCAGCCTGACAACCTGACACGATCCCTGAAACACACATGGAAGAAGGAGAGCTCAGACTCCCTCAAATTGACCCCTGAACACCACACAAATGCCATGAGATGCACACTTGAAGATACAATAAATAAATGAAAAAAAATTTTGTTTTTGAATCTGGGGCCAGTGACGTGTATCAGTGAGTAAAGGCACTTGCCATCAAGCCTGATGACCTGAGATTGATGTCAGGACACACAAGGTAGAAGGAGAGAACTGACTCCTACAAGCTGTCTCCCGGCCTCTATGTGTACACAAAAGTATATACACATGCAATAAAAACTGTTAAGCCAAAACCATGCACAAGATCCTGTTCTAACTGAATAAGTGTCTCAGGAGACACATCATTTATCTGGAGTCTAGAACATCACTGAAGTAAGATGATAGCTGTCGCTCTATGAACAGCTCCAGCACACCGCCGCCCTTCGGGCCACCTGGAGGGTTGCTCAGATACTCCAGACCAGACAGGGCAGCTCTCTGCAGAGCCTCCTAGCAGATGTGGTCTTGCTCAAGTGACCTTTAACTTCCTAGATACATATGGCTCTGTGGTGCCCCAGAGGCATTCCCTCTAGAAATCCCATTCCTTGATAGGGAGTTGTGGTAAACCAGGTCACTGGGAGCATTGCAGAGACCTGGGTGGACTTCATGAGGCACAAGATGAGGAGTCTAGGGGATAGAGATGGAGGGCAGTTATGGCAGGGCTCGCTGTACTTTCCTGGTTCTGGCGTGTGTCAGGGTCCTTCATGGGGAACCGAACATGGGGTTCACAAAGCTCCCTTTGTGGCTTTTTGTATCTCTAATTGTTATTCTAGAATAAAAAGTATATCTTATTTAAAAAATGGTGACTTCAAAAAAAAGCATCTTCTGCAAGACAGGTTAGTTTCAGTAGTATTGCTTAGAATAATTTATTGCTGCATAAATAACAGAGGTTAAATAAAGATTAATAGAAGGATTCAGTAGAAGAGTCCATTTTATTATTTTGAGAGTAAAATGTTTTAATAGAATAATTTTGATTGCTCAACATTTTAAAAAGGATTATCAGAATATAACTTTTCTGGATTTGAACAATAAAAATACCCATATCTATAGCTGGCCATGCTGGTGTATGCCTTTAATCCCAGCATTCTGGAAGGCAGAGGCAGGTGGATTTTGGTGAGTTCAAGGCTAGCCTGGTCTATAAAGTGAGTCCAGGACAGCCAGGGATACGCAGAGAAATCCTGTCTCGAAAAACCCTCATATCTACTCATATGTACATACTGTGTACTTTGGATAGAGAAAGCAGACTGTGTTCAGGGATTTAGCTTTTGTTATTTGTATCACCAACATCTGCTTTTATCTCTCACTTTTAGTACAATATGATTGAGCCATTAGTTTAGATATTTTGGATAACTGTCAAACTATCTGCACTGGAGAGATTTAAATACTCATAATATTGCTAGTGCAGGAGATAAGATGTTATCAAAAATTGATTATTATACTATTTCCTGTGTAACTCACTGGTTATGACCATTTTTATACAACTTCCTTTGCTTTCTGTGTTCTGAAAATATTCTGATGTTGCAGTGGTTTATAAATTAAAGGCTGTGGTTAAAGTAGAGAAAATGTTAATTTTAAACATAAGGCTGTGTGTCTGTGCATGAGTGTGTGTAAGAGTGTGTGCACATGTGTGAATGGGTGTGTGTATGTGTAGGAGTGTGTGCATGTGTGCGTGTGCATTTACAAGGGCGTGAACAGTGGAGGACATCAGATAGGTCCTGCTCTGTCACATTCTGTTTTATTCTGTTGAGTCAGTGTCTCTCAGTGAACCTGGAGTTCTCAATGTTGGTTAGTCTGACTGGCCAGCAAGCCCCTGCAATAGCCCTGTCTCCTCTCTTTCGTCCGTGTTGGGTTAGAAGTATTCTCTCTTGGCTGCACAGGCTTTTACATGGGTCTGGGAATCAAAATTCTGCTCCTCATGCTTATATATCCAGTGCTATTATAACCCACTGAGCCATCTCCCCAGCCCCTAATATTGTTTCTTAATGACTATATTAATAGCTGTACTGTTTAAAAATATATTTGTAAGTGAACCTACAGATTTTATATATATGAGGATATTACTTTGTTGCAAAGAAGAGGGTCTAGATAAATAAATATGACATATAACATTGAACTGAAATTTAGTTAATTGTTTTATTTTTCCTTTATGCCTTGTATTATGACAAAAGACAGACTTTTGGAAACAAATGTAGAAAATGTTACAATATAAGCACACTGTCTCCAACTTACAATATTTGTAAATAGCTAGCAATGGATTTTTTTGTTGTTGTTGTTGAATTTTTGGTGACTCTAAAGAAGAGACAATTAAAAAGGAGACATCAGTTGTCCTCAGTCACATAGCAGGCAGGCAGTTATATAAACTTTTAGTGTTGTATGATGATGGCTTTTACAGTTATACAGTTGGTGAACCCCTCACAAGT
>CAJQZJ010031560.1:4022431-4040017 GCA_907164525.1 Lophiomys imhausi
ATGGAGAAATTAAGAGAAAATGAACATAGTATGAAAGAGAGAGAGAAACTTATGTTGTGATTCTGAAATTTCTTGGTTGAAAGATCAGACATGTCAGATAGGTGTGTTAATGGGTTTTCTATGTGCTACATTTAAGATGCCCAGGGAGCTGTTGGCGAATGAAGTTCTGGGGTGGTGGGAGGCAGACAGGTCTCAGCTTGGATCTGTGCTGGGGCAAGGAGAGAAGAGACCACCACAGAAGAAAAGCCCAAGGAGTATGAACATACAGCTGAAGGGGCTGATAGATTAATATAAGTTAGATTTAGTGAATACCTAAGTTTCTGATACAGTCTCTTAATTCGGGGCATGAAGATCAACTGCTGTGAGCAATTAGCTTATCAGCTTATGGATGAAGTCAGGTGAAATGAGGGGAGTCTCTTTGGACTGAAAAACAAGGTTGAAGCCAGGTGAAAGAAGGAAAGACTTTATGACCTGGCATTGCTTTCAACTGCTAAGTGGGCAGAGCCCAACTTAAGCTGAAGCAGGTGGAACAAGGAGTGATCCTATTTAAGGACAAGTGGATGACGCCAGAGGGGCGCGTGCGTGCTAAGGGCCCCCGATATGAGAGAGCTCCGAGAGTCCTGCTGGAGAAAGTTCTGGTAGACCAATGGCCAGATCTCCCTGAGGCAGAAGGAAGCTGGTGAGCAGAGAAAGCCTCGGCAAGACAGCAAAAGGCCAAGGACTAAACCCTGTGGCTCAGCTTTTGCCTAGAGGGGTTTGACCTGTCCGAACAGTGGCCTGAACGGAACTGTGGCCAGCTTTAAAGACTGAGGCAGAACGGCAGAGTTGCTGATACGAAGGAAGTAAGGTGGCCTACAGACGCTGAGGTCTCCCAGAGAGAAGAAAGCCTCAAGCCTTATTTAAAGTGAGACTTCGATAGCCAATTTACCCTGACGAACCTGCGTCTGAGAGATCCAGAAAAAGGACTGCTAAGTGCGTTAAAGAGTCTACCCCCGAGACTGGTTTCCTGACGACTGAGGACCTGCCCCAGAGACTGTATCATTCTAAAAGGGTATGAAAGTAGTTGTTATGATTATCAATAGGTTTAGTGGATAGGTTAAAGGGGTTGTAGGAATTTATAGGTTTAATAGATAAGAAATTGTTGGTGTTTGTTATAAGTGAATTTAGTAATAAATAAATAAGAGTTAAATAAGTGTTAAATAATAATTTAAAAGCTCGGTTTCATACAGCACTGAACACATATGTAATTGCCTTTGCTTTAACTAAAAACAGGACCAGTGCAAAGTGAAAGAAATAGAGACATGTTTCTGAAAAATCTACAAGATTTCATCAAAGATCTTAAAAGTTAATTTTCTTATTGTTGAAGTCTTTATATACAGCCACATGAGTAGAGTACTTCATTCTGGGTATTGTACAGAAAACCCACACCATCTTTGCCTGTATCTTCTCTTGTCTCACTACAAGGAATTCTGTATGCTATAGCCACTAAGACTTTTTCTTTTTTGATCAACTAAACCTGATGCAATTTCTTATACAAAATCTTGCTCTCTGATGGCCTCTTGGCTCATCTACAGCTCCTCAGTTCAATTACTCGGCCATGACTGAAGGAGCTCTCATTTCATTTAGTAGTTAACACATGCATTAATACATATGAAATGAGTAAGCGATCCTGCTTATATTTTCTGTAAGAAGTCAATACAAAGAAGTCTTTGTAAAAAGAGATGTGATGAACGTGGCAGTGTGCAGTATGGGTTAGAGGTATAGGTTAGATGCTGTTCTTGACCATTTTTACTCTTGCATCTTCCCAAGCCCACAATCCTGAATTTTTGTTAACCTCTGGATCCATTTTATGGTACCAACTCTTCTCACTTAGTGATTACTTTCTTTGGATTCTACAAGCTCATCGGCTACAGGACATGTGGTTGACCTCATCAAAATCTTTGGGCTTGTTCATACAGATCTTCTATTGAGGGATTCTGTTCCTTACTGTACCTAAATAGTTCTATCAAGGCTGGTGATGTAGTTAAGTTGGAAGGGTGCTTGCCTAGTGTGAGTGAAATGGCTCATGTCTTTTAACTACTTGAGAGATGGAGGCAGGAAGATCAGAAATTCAAGAGCATCTTCATCTTCAAAGCAAACTCAAAGCCAACTTGAGCTCCATGAAATCTTGCCTGAAATAATATTAATACATTTATTAATTAACAATTTTAATTAATTTTGTTAATTAAAAATAATTAATGAATAGCAATAATTATATTTGTCTGTGTGCTCCAAAGGACATTATTGATTGACTAATAGCCTCCTGAGAAGGAAGATCCTTTTGGAAGTTGATTGAGACAAACCAATGAAACTTTACCAGCCAGGAAGCATTATCCTGATCACACTAGTGTCCTGTGAACTTGACATTGCCACTTCATTAGTGATAGCCCACATTGAACACTAGCTCTGATTCAGGCAATGTCCTAAGGACTTTATATGCATTCCTTTTTTGAGTTGATTCTATTAGTATTCCTGTTTTATACTTACCAACTCACCTGAGGTCATTCTGTTCTGATTTGCAAGTGAGGATTTAAGCCCAGGTGGTCTAATTTCAGATTTCTACCCTCGACTGTGCTTTTGTATTCAATAATGGCTCTATAGCAGTTCCAGGGTCATAGAGTTAACGTTTATTCTTTAATGTTTGATTTGAAACTTTGAAAAAAATAATATTCAGCTTTAGTTAACAAAAAGTCAGTTTCTCCCTACCATTCTATTCTACCATTTCAATTTTCTTTTCCCTTAGGGTGACTACTGTTAACAATATTTTCAGAGTTTTTTTTAAATCATAAAATTAAAAAAAAACACCCATGATATGTCTGTAATTTTCCCTTCAGCTTGTCTTCTGAAAAGCCTGTTCTCAGTTGGTTGGTGAAAGTTTTAACTACAAATGATTCAAACACAACTCCAGCACACATACATATTCTTATGTGTACATACATGCACACACACACGTGCATATGTGTGTGTATGTATGTATACTATGTAGAACTTGGATTAATTCTGAAGACTGATGAAAGCTCTTACCTGCTTGAGATCCATTTACACAGGTTTCTACCTGATGAAAACCTACTCTGATTTGAAAACTCCAAGTAGATGAATTTTTCAAGTTCCCAGGAATGGAAATTGTATTTCCTTCACTTTAGAAGAACCATTGCTTTAGAATAATTTGACAATGTATATATGACTAAATCATTTAGATGCTTAGAAAAAATAAACAGTAACCCTTTTCAGCTATCGAAGTGGTTTTTAATGCCTAGCTTTCTGGACTCAGAGTGAGAGTTTTTTTTCTAGACCCTTCTATAAAGAAAGGCACCATTATTTCTAATTGTAACACACACACACACACACACACACACACACACACACATACACCCCTTAGCCATACTTTTTGTCATGCACTGGAACATTTTCCTAAAAAGAGAAGTCACCAGAAGCAAGGAGCAGAGAACTCCCAGATGGCATCCAGATTTGATTTCCTTTTCAGCAACTCCTATTCAGCAGATGGATGGGCAGGCTGACCTCTCTGACACTTCTGCATCACTGCCTGCTACTCCAATTGCCTTGGTGAATGTTTTTTCATAAGGCTTCTCCTGGTACCTCTGAGATTGATGCCTGGCTGCCTGCCTGTGTTATGCTTCATTACGCCATGATTCTGTGAGCTTGAGAGATGCTGTATTCTATAAAACAGGAAATCCTAGCTCATCAGAATCTCAAACATATCTTACAGTCTCTCAAGTTCTTTGTAATGTCTCAGAAGATATCTTTCTAGAGGTACCTCTAATTCATATTCATTTAAAGCTTACATTTTCTATTTTTTTCTGTGCATTGGATAGATTAAAAACAGTGCAAACAATATTCTAGAAATATCTATAATTGACTGTTTCTAACATACCCGTTAAGCCCCAAATCCCTAGTAATTTGAATGTGGATATTGCTGATTTTCTTTGTTCACTGTATCTTTAGTGATTGAGAACACACCCTGGGTGGAAGCTCTTCATTTGCCATTTCTGTCACTTCAGGGGAAACCGTTGCTTTAGGATAAGCTTGTTTCCTTATTTGTAAGCTAGTGCTGTTATTCATGCCAGATATTCAGGACTAATGTGAAATTAAACAAGCAATGGATGCAAAGTGTTTTCTCTGTATCAAGCAAATGCTAAGTGGACACTGAAGTGTTTCTTTGAGGTGTGCATGATAGTTTTGGTACCTGTATGTATACCATAAGCACAATTCCAAACATGAAGTGAATTTATTCAGTTTTATTTGGACTGTAAAGCAAGTCAATTGTTAAGGAAGACTTATTTTCCTGATCAGATCAATGCATGGCTGGCAAACCTCCTATACGGTGACTTTAGTGTTTTCTCGAGACTCTCATGCAATCAGTGCACCTCCTTAGAGATGAGCTCTGGGAATACACTGCACTTTGTCTTACCTTCCACCTTACCAGCTAGTTTCTATTTCCATGATGTGGTAAAGCAAAGAAACAACATGTATGTCCAGCTGGTTCTGGTTTCTAGCAGGCTGACCAAGGTGGCAGGCCACACAGACCTCCGTGACAGGCAGTTGCGAGAAGTTGCTGTCATCTCCTGTGTCACCTGTCTCCACACAGCTAGTCTTCAGTGACGGTTTTAATGGTAGCAGACTTTCAGACTTTCGGCTTGGAAGCCAGTACACACTGGCTCACCTCGGAGCCTGAGCCAGGTCTCTTCTGGATGCACTTTGCTCTTAGGTTCTTGAACTTAAGAACTCTTAGGTTCTTGAACTGCCACTTCATTGTGAAACTTTGTTTAGGAAGTGACTTTTCCCTTTTCACAGGTCTAATATAAGGCCAGACTATGCAGACTCCAATTTCCATGACTTCAAGATGCACACCTTCACCCGGGTGACGTCCTGCAGAGTCTGCCAAATGCTCCTCAGGTGAGCTTTCTCAGACCTGTCTTCTAGTTTAAATGGACTGGTACAGGTGCTAAGTATTTCAGACTTTTCTAGCCATCTACCCTATGGTGGTCTGAAGTCAAGGTGTTACTTTTCCATTTGCTGGCCTTGGTCCTGTTTTGTTTCTTCAAGACTCCCATAACGATCCTCCACCTCTGTGTTGATGGCACTTTGGACAACACCATGATTTCCTTTTCCTTTTATTTGCACTACTTATTTTACATAAGCAGAACTTAGCACCTTTTAACACACTATTCTCTAATTTTGCCTTGCAGGGGAACATTTTATCAAGGCTACTTATGTTTTAAGTGTGGTGCAAAAGCACACAAAGAATGTCTGGGAAGATTAGACAATTGTGGCCGAGTTAATTCTGTTGGTAAGTCATGTTTATTGTGGAGATTCTATTTCTAATGAGAATATAAAACTTGCTGAATATAATTACAGCCCAATTTACTCTTAATATGTGTTTACTGGAACATATTTTTATTGAATACATCATTAATAAACACAATTAGAAGATTGTTTAAGATCTGTGTGACTTTCTACATGACTTGGCTCTAAACTATTTAATATTTACTTGTCTTTTGTTTGTACTTGGGAGCAGATCTTCAGGATGCACTTGGATGGTTTTGTGGCACTCCTTTCATTTACCTCTGTCCAAAAATGTATCACCAAATTATTTGAGTGCTGCCAATACAAACAGTAATAAAAACAAGAGGAAACAGAAAATATTCTTCTACCTTGTGCTCTTAAACTTTTTCTTTCTTCTGTTAAATATGTAGAACAGAATCTTTATTGGTTCCAGAAGCAGACATTACACAGACTAATTCAGGAATTCGTGAATTGAATGCATTATCATTTTCCACATTGAACAAAGCATATATTCTTTGGATTTATGTAAACATTTCTGCTCGGTTTTAAAAATAGCACTTTGTGCTTGTCACATGGGCTCTTGGAAATTATGTATTCGGTAGCCTCTGCCTCTCTGCTCCTCTCGGGCTGTCCCCCTTCTCGTTCTTTTCTGGCCTCTTTATTCTTTCTCTTTCTTCTTCTTTCTCTTTGTCCTTTTCCCCTGAGTTCCTCTGTGTTTTATCAATAAGACCTTTCAAAATCAGGAAGAGTTTTTGAACACAAGAAAGGATCTTTAACAGCTTGAGTTCAAAAGGTAGCCATGTCAACCTTTGATTTTCCCAGAGGAGAAGGTGGACATTGAATTATTTTGGATAATGTGAAGAAGAGCAGAACAGAGAATACCTTATTTCAGGGCTGAGTTCAGAAAATGGACACTTGTAGAAAGGTGGAACCCATTAGAGGGCTGCGATCACAGCACGGCCCTGTTTCTCTGCCCCTTCAATAGACATCCTCAGAGGACCCCATGTGCCTTTCTCTGTGCCAGGCAAGGACAACCATGCTGGCAAGGATTTTGACATTGACTGAGTTTCTCCATTGTGTTAGATAGGACCATATCCTACAGAAACTGTTTAGTTTTAAGAAAATCCCTTCCCATGGCCAGTAAGTTCAGAGGGCCTCTGCTACTTGCTGAAGATGGTGAAGTGAAACAGACAAGGTTACCGTTTTCATCAGTCTGAAGGTCAGGACACTTCACAAGGTGGTGGAATAAACAGTGATATCATGCATTAGGACCGTGTCTCTTCAGCCATCAACCTGACCCAGCTATCACTTAAAGTTTTATTGTTTCACCTTGCACGCCCCACTCTTCAATATGCTATTTGCTTATGATAGGCTAGAGTGCTTTCAAAAGTTCCTCAGTTTTATATTTGAATGCACTGAGTTCCTGGGGGAGGGCCAGGTGTTAGGGGACACACCTGTCCTCCTCGTATAAACCCTTAGGACTAGGACTTCGATGCCTTCTGATCCAGGGACCCTTATTTTAAAGTGAGTAAACAGACTCAGAAATAGTTGAGAATAAGGCAACTGAAGACAGTGCAAGTGCCCTGCAGGTTACAGATAGTGAGATATATAGAATCATCCATTACAAGGGAGCAGCATTCATTAAACTGTTTTGTAACTTACCATAAAGCAGGGAAAAGGTTTTTGGTGGTGGTGGTGGTGGTGGTGGTGGTTTTTTTCTTCTTCTTTTTTCTTTTTTAACTTTTCTTTCTTTCTTTTTTAACTCTGATTACATTACATGAGCACATACCCTTGGACTTTTGAGTCTCTCATGATGACACGCTAGTCTTCCCCATTTTTCACATCCATGGGTTTCTCCTCTTTTCTTTATGACCTTTACTACTTCAGTCTTTGACAAGGTGAGTGAGTGACATTGAGTTCTCATAATTAATTAGGAACATGAATTGTCAAGTACCTGCCTAGCAGACTTCTCTTTTCCTTCAGACCAGGCTTTGTAACTTAGAGGCCTCATCTTCAGGATGAAGGGACTCTATGGGATCGCTGTATCAGCACCTTTCTCCTTTGTCCTTCACCAGTTGCCCTCTGAAAATTGGAAGACATCACAGGCATGCATCCTTGGACTAGTATAGGCAACCACTATGGATAGACTGTTAGTATGAGGCTAGAAGATCTGCCTATGAGTGTGGTAGAGTATACGGTGTTGGGGTTATGGGCAAGTTACTCTTCTGTTCTCTTTTCTGGCCTGCTGAGAATCCCTAAATAACCATGTTTTGCATTGAGGATTCACTGCTTGGAGAAGTTCAGCAATTCATTTAACCTAATGCCTGCAATATTTGGGGCAATACAGGCACAAGGAAAGGAGGAGGAAACAAAAGACACATTTGGAGCTGGAGCCATGTTTTGCTTGAATGGGAATTTTGTATGGAGGGGAGTGTGCTGCTTGGTGAACTTGACTTTGAGGAAAATTACCCTAATGGGCAAATATGATATAAGTCAGTAGTGTTGATCTGAGGCAAACTTAAATGATTATGTAATCATTTCCCACATAACATAAATCATAGCTCGAGACTCACTTTTACTTTGTAGAGGTTTCTAGTTCCAAAGCTCAGCCTCAAATTCTCAAATTCCCCTCAAATTCTGGCTGGCTAGTGTGAGTCAGGAGTACATTTGTAGTTCACGGTGCTTTGATGACTTGGTGACATAGTGATGAACCGGGGTCAGAGGTGAAAGGGAAATGTGTTGTTTTCATTTGAATGGGACATATTCATAGAAAGAAATAAGGAGGTGAGAACAGTTGTGCATTATGGCAGGGTAGAGCAGAGTCTACTGAAGTTTAGAGAATCCCCTACTTTGCTGTCATTGCCACATCCACTTGCACCCTCTTACCATCTCACTATAAGCCTGGCCTCTCTCACTTTTTCTCATTGGAAACTGTAGCCAGTCTCCTTGATACTCTTTCACACCCCATTATCCCACAGGCCACCTTTGAAGATGGGACTTATGTAACTGCAATTTAATTATCAATTATATTTATTAATAAATATAAACTGTAAGATTAGGCCAGCGGAGCAGCTGGCGGCACGGCAGAGTAGCAGGCGGCCTGGCAGGATATCAGCCCACAGGCCTGGCCTGCCTCAACCGGCAGCCTGATTTTTCCTGGGGAAAGAGCCTTGGACCAAGGGTGGCCTATACCACCTGTAACATAAACTCTGTTAAGTAATATAAGTTGTTACATTAGGCTGGTAGAATTACCAGCGGCTTCGCCTGAGTTTCACGGGAGTCAGGGAGTCCTACGGCCCTGGATTGCTTGGACTGATGGCCTATAAGTTACTGTGGTCCTTTCCCTAATAATTAAATACACCAAGACCTTTTAATGTTTCAATGCTTAACCCTTACCTGGACAGACTCTCAATTAGCTAAAACCACCATGTGCCTGTGATTATCTTCCAGCGTCCTCAAAAATGTCTGTCTGCTTCCATGTCTCCTCCTTAAATGAACTAATCCTGTGTGTAAAATGCAGGGTTCCTGTTCTAATCTCAGGAAGTCCTGCCTTCCTATACTCTTTCTGCCCAGCTCATTGGCCATCAGTGACTTTTATTAACCAATCAAGAGAATGCCTCAGAAGGGGCAGTAACCAGATCTCAGCATTGAAATCAGCCTATCACACCTTCAACAGACTTATTTCTGTCAAGTAAGTTGCAGCCCACATATCTTGAAGATTAGTCTTGACTCCATCTACATATAATGTCTTTCTCAAAATCTGGATTTAATGCCTTTATTTCTGGCTCAAGCTTCATCAGTTGCCTTCAAGAAAGTGCCAGGACCTAGTACAAAGCCATTTTCCTCATCCTGATACATGGTTTTTTGTTTGTTTTACTTTTTGTAAGCCTGATGATCCCCCTGTCCCTCCTTATTCACCCATTCTTTGTTTTCCTCCTACCTTGCTTAGAACAACTGCTGCATTATCAATTTAGATGGAAATCTCACTGTGTCTACTTTTTTCTGTATGCTTTTCATCTTATTCCTTATATTGACTTTCTTAACTTATATTTCAAAATCTTTTAAAATGCATTGCCTTAAAAGCCACTAAAACCCACTGTATCACTCACTTATATTCTTTCCACTACTACAGAATACTGTCCAAGCTTTCCCCCAATAGCACACATAGTTCTGGGTCACTGTTCTATCCCTCTTTTGACCATTTCTTAACATTCCTACTGGGTTTGAATTTTTGTTAATATTTTTTCAACTACTTTTGTCATACATCTTATTTGTTTCTCTTTTAGTGTTCCCTTCCTTATTCTGTTCAACTTTGAAAACTCATTGCAAATATTACCTCACATGGAAGACTTCCTGGTACTTTGCATGTCTGGCCTTTCTTAGTCTATCAGTTGTCTGTGTTTTCCTGACATCTTGTAATTAACTTTATCATAGCATTTATCACATTTATTATAATTGCCATCTGGCTGATCTCTCTAATTAGGCTCAAACGTATGCAGTTGATGTTTTGACCTCAGGGAAGACATGGTGTATGGATATGTGGATGGATAACCCACTGGAGTGACAGACAGATGACTGAGCCCTGAGGATCTCTGTCATCTTAAATCTAGAAGCAGGAGGTGTGGGAGTCTATGCGGGTCTGGGTTCCACACTTGTGGAGCTAAGAGCTCGATAAGATGGTGGACAAATGAAATTAAAAATCAAAACAAACAAAATAGCCATCATTCTGTATTACTGGGTTTTGCTTTAAGAATGAAATAAACTAAGTAGACCTTTCACATTCCTTTCTGAGTAGTTATGCAAGGTAAGACTTATGCCCTAAGCACTGATTACCAGGCAGTACACCTGGGGTAGGTTAATGAGAGGTAAGAAAATGAATTAGATCACAGAACACCTGGTGCCAAAAACAAATTCTTTCATATAAATCTACTTCCTGATCCAGTCAGTTCTATTGTTAGGATTCTTAATAGGTTCTTATTGCTACCTTTAGATGGAATATTCACCCTTTTTGTCTTACAGATCCAAAATCAGCCCTTTCTTTTCTTAGTTCCTGTTCCATTTCCTTGCCAATCATTAATATCACCTTTATCGCTCCATGGTCATACGAATTTAATTCTTCACTTAGCTTAGAGGGTAGAGGTCGTTTATTTTCCAAGGCTAGACTATTACTATGATAGCTGATACCCTCCCACACCTGCTACCAGTCTCTAGTAGTTTTAAAGCTTAATTCAGTAAGCACACACTGTTTACTGGAAATTGGTCATACAGAGTACAGAGTGCCCCCCCCCCCAAGCCTATGGACGTCCAGTTCCATCTGAGCCAACTAGCATGACAGGGTTGCAGATTTTTACATATGTGTCCTGGACACAAATATTTTTTATCACTTCCATGGGTAAAAAAGCACATACATGGCCTCAGGTTAGTGACATGAGAGGCTGGATTGCAGTTGAAGATTGGGGCTCATTCCACAGGGAGCATTGCTCTCTCTGTCTTCTTACTTTCTCTGGTAGGCTACATGTGCCGTTGACGTAGAAGTGGAGGAAAATGTGGGGAATATGTTTCTTATCTTTTGAATCCATCCTTCGTAACAAGTCTAAGGGTAGGGCACTTGAAATCAAGTTATCACTCTCCCCACAATGGAACTATTTCAGTATAAATACAATTCCAACAATACCATGTGTGGCTAAACATTAACCATCAGGTTTTAAAAACGCTCATACAACTTTAGCTGTGGAAGTTAGCCTTATTGCTTAGATGTTGTTTTCTCTTGGTTTAGAAACCTTTTATATTTGATGCTTTATTATCCTTTAAATCTATTGAGTCTTCCTTCACCCTGGAAATAATAATTACTTGGCAAAAAAAAATGAAGTGCATTTTTGAATGAAGCAGTCTGTTCATATTAATATGCGACCATGGTGAATTATTATTTTAAGTATATCTGAAGTATGAGAAAATTATACATTTATATTTTTTTTCCATAAGACAAATTATGCAACTTGGAAACACATTTGAAGTTTGGGTAGTTAGTTTGCATCTTAATAGCTAGGGATTTGCATGGGCACAAATAAAGGTCAGGCAGGAGATTCTACTTTGCCTCTTTTATTGAACTCTACTTGACTCCTTCATGTTCACCATAGAAGCCTTGATGATCACCAGTCTCACAGGCTCTGAAGTCTGTGCCAAAACTTTCCAGTGTTAGTAATGAATAGGTAGGTGTGAGTGCCATTCTATGAGACTCTCAGCAAGTTACTGCAAAGCTGATGCAATTCTTGGGTGGTGTTTCCTTCTCACAGTACACCATGAGGAAGGGCTAATCCCAGGCTGCAAACTTCAGGGTCATTTATGATCTTGCTTGGTAGTAGCATATGACTATATGAATAAGCCTTTTTTGCCCCCTTCCTACCCTGACAGTGATCAGTGTATTTTTTTTTTCATCTTCCAGATTAAACAAAGAGAGTAGCATTGGATTCAGATATTGCTGGAGCAGATAACTTTGGTTTAATGTCTTCTCCTTCAGTAAGAATGCAAGCCTCAGCTGCTGCAATATTTAACTGAAGCAGATCTCCATTTGGTTTTCTGTTTAATTGCTCCTTTATCTAGGCCAGCTGCTGCCCTGCCGCTGCTGTAGCCAGCTCTAATAGGGAGGAAGTTGCCTTAGTATCCTGCTGACTTAAACCTGTGAGCTTCTTACCTAGAACCTGTACCATAAATTGGTGTCTAAAACAGGCTCTTTTATAAATAGCATTGCATTTTTTAAGATGAAGTGAAACTGATAGGGTAAAATATAACTTCAGCCTTCTACCACCAAGCTTTTTTATCATGTTAATTTAACATAAACTGAGCCTTGATCTCTGATTTCATTACTTTGCTTCTGTGTGAGGGCACTTAAACCTTTTATATTAATGAATCATCTTTTTAATTCATCAAGACAATTGTCTATGCAATAATTGATGTTTTACCTTTCATTTGACAGTTAGGGTCAGCTTAGTGATTCATTAATTGTTAGAAAAAAATCAGAATTGGAAACTGTTGTATGATTAGATTTGAACTGAAATCAAAGCTTCCCCCCCCCCAAGTATTATTTATGGCATGTGGCTTTCTGTTTTTTCCCCAAACACCATTGTAGATCAGAACAGCAAGCATAGCATTCACATACCATCTTTCAACCTTTGTTCAATATTGTTGTATGTTTCATAGCAAAAGTATGTTAGTCATGATGGCTAGGTACCTTCCATAAAAACACCAGTAATTTTTTTTTTTTTTATGTAGCCCTCTCTTGTGACAACCAATCTCACTGGGCGTTGACTTGTTTAGTGTTCAATAGAACTTCAGATAAAACACAAAGCAAATTGTGTAATAAGGTATGACTTGAGAACCACTTCTATGGAAAAAAACCCAAATATGATAGAACTGAATTTGGCATTTAAACAACCATATTATGGAATGTGAATCTAAAACTTCAGTGAAAATCATTTATCATACCCAAATATGCCCATTGAGTTCTGCTGGCTTCAGTGATGGAGTTTAGCAAAGGCTCCAAACACCTTAGTTACACCACTTCTCAGAATTCCATTAAGCCAGTTGGGACACGATGAAAGAATGAAAGTCTTAAACCCCTTGAGGGCCTGTAAGTCACCATCCAGAAAGGTTCCTGAAAGGGTAAGAGTATTTTATAGTTTGATCAATAGAAGCCTGTGAAGAAGACTGCGGAGTAAGGACAAGTTGAGGATTAAAAAGTTTTAGAAACTTGAAGAATTAAATTACTATCCTAAGAAAGTTCCCACAGGAGGGAGGGAGGGAAGGAGGGAGAGAGAGAGAGAGACTTTTTCATCATCCTTCAACTAGCAACTTTTCTTCTAGATCAGAATTCAGCCAAATACTTGATGATGACCAATCCTTATATCCAAGACGTAGTTGCTGTCCCATGCACACACAGGATTTTCTAGCAATACAGCTCCTGCCACATGATTTGGATTCATACCAAGAAAAAGTAAAGGGTAGGACTGAAGGCATCAAAATGAGATCCAACTCTCTCATAGAACACTTCTTAGGGAAGGTAGTTGTTCCATTTTTCCAGCCAGAATAAACTTTTACTTTGAAATATATCTGACTGAGCCAGTACAGTGGCTGGGTTTTCCACTCATGTTACCATTGCATTACTGTAAGTTAATGAACTGTTGAATTAATATTTATGTGAATCCAGATTATGTCTTTAAAGGAGTCAGTACAATTTAATGTTATTGCCACTGCCAAAACTTCAAAACTATAAGCAAAGGACCCTGGTTAAGAATTTAAATTGAAGAGAATAGATTCTAAAACAGAAACTTACTATATGATATAACGTAAGAACTCAGATTTTCAGAATGTGTATTTGCGCGCTTTACCTAAAAGAGCCAGTTCAGAGTACTGGCTTCTCTTTGCTGAGTCTATGGAAGTAAGGAGCCTGTGTTCCTGGTGGCCATGAAGATGGGGCATAGCCAGTGAATGCAAAGAGCCAGCACCATATAAGAACTTTTGTGGTATGGTAGCTGGAGACTTGTCCAGCTCTAAATCTGTTACCTGTTTTACACTGAGAGGCTTTGTTTAAAGTGATTTTAGTGCCTCCACTCAGGATGATGAGGAAAACAGACTTCCTTGATGTTTCTCTAAAGCAAGCATGCAAACAAGCAGGAGATGGCGAGGAGGAGGAGAGAGAAGAGAAGGAGAAGTGGAGTCGGCTTAGTCTGTATTTTTCTTCATTGGTATACATCTGATCCCAGCCATGCCAGACCCTTATGCCTTCCTGGCTTCCATGGTTGGTAACACTCATGCCAAGAAATGACTATCTTGTAGCTAGTCCTACATCATGAGACAGAAAGAGGTGAGGTTGTCTTCATGGTGAGGTAGAAACCTTAATCCCATTGTTTTCTTTTTCCAAGCAGCACCCAGGGATCCCTTATAAAGCTGAGTGTCATGAACACTATCACATGAGGCAATTGTCAGTGTTTTGTTTTTTTCAATTTTGTGCAACAAATAATACATTTGAAAAATGTTGGAAAAGACCTGCTTCACAGATGCATCAAAGCATACCCATGTAAAGAATCAGAAAAAAAGGATTTTTAAAAATTAAAGTGCATATTAAGTTATAAACTCTAAATATGAAGGATGTGAGAAGCCCCAGTGTTAGAGATCTCTTAGTACTATCTGAGCTTCCCTTAGTCTCCTTATATAGAAAGTTTACGTTCTACTTTTGCTTGGTGCTCCTGTAGTTTATGATTGGTACTTTTGGCTATTCATCTAACTACCAGAAGAAGAAGATGGTAGTTTGGGACATCCTGGAATATATAAGTTTTTCAGGGTAAAATGAGGATCCCAGGTGTCCTTGTAAGGACACAAGCTCGGGCTAAGGAGATGGTCAGTGGAAGGAAGCGGCTTGCTGGGCTAGGATGAGCTCCTGACTTTAGAACAGCTCTGGATCCATGTAAAAGCCAAGTGTGGCGGTGCACCATGGTAACCCGCCACATAGAGATACAGACATGTGAATCCTGGGAGCGTACTAGGTAGTCAGCCTGCCTATCTGAAATGCCAGGGTCTAGGTGCAGTGAGAGACCTTGGGTCAAAATGTAAAGTGGGAAAATAGTGAAGGAAGGTACCAAGCATCAAACCCTGTTTTTCACCACATCCAGGTAAGCTGGAGGTTTAGTGGGGGAGAAAAAACAAAACAAAACAAATCAAAATGCCAGAAACCCTAAGTTCAATTAACCAGTATTGTGAGTCTGGCTAAAAGATAAAGCTCATAGCCTCCTATCCCAGCCATCCCAGATATTCTATCTCCTGAAGCATGTTTCTGTAGGGGAGGTACAGAAGTGAGCTAGCCTTTCTGGCCAGGAACATTCCTTTGTAAAAGCTGGTTCCTGGCCTAGCAAAGATCCTTTCAAAGCAGGTAGTCAGTCATCTGTGAAGCTAGGGTGATGGGGTTTGAAACTGACAAAGGAGACAGACTCAGCTTTTCCCTAGAAGGTGACTTTCTGCTCATGAAGCTTCCATTCCCATTAATCTGGAGTTGTCCTTTAAAATGGAAAAAAAAGAAAGATAGAAAGAAAGAAAAAGAAAAAAGAAAAAAGTGAAAGCCCACAAAGTGACCTCCTGTTCCTTGCCCCAGGCAGTCTTCTTGTGTAAGCAGCCTGCCCTAGCAGGGCAGGTGTCCTGGTAGCAGCTTTCCCTGTGAACTCTGGCCTTTTAAGGAAACATTCTACAGAGCTCTATCTAGGTCTTCCCTTCCTTGCCTGATGTTTTCTTTGGTTGCATCGATTTTTCTCAGATCCTTTCTTAGAGGTTATTTTGGATGGAAAAAATGCAGGCATGGCCTCACAGTGGTGAGGGATTTTCACCCTGTCTGGAGAAGTTATGGCATGTTTAGATGCTGCTAGATGTGGGGGGAGGAAGAGATAAGAGTGCTTGTCAGTTTTCCATCTACAGTGTGTGCTCTCACTCCGATATCCTTTGACTCCCCAACTACGCTGCTCACCTGAGGGTCTCAAGACTCTGTAGATATGAATAAGTTTTAAAAACCAAGCTATAGTGAAAAGATACTATGCCTGTTTAAAATATGTGAAGTAAAAATGAAACAATGTTGGAACTGAATCCTGACAGAGGTGTTTTTTTTTTTTTTAAAAACAAGTTTCTATCTTTAAACCAAAGTATAGTTTATCTAAAAATAAAAAGTAAGTATTATTGCCAGTTAATGAAAACTTTCTCCTGTGGAATGTTGTGCTGTGTTAGGTTTGCAGTTGCAGGAACTAGTCTATGCAAAAATCATTTATCAGTGTGTTTGGATATTAAAATAAGATGTGTTGAAAGAAATACTCACATCTCAGAATCAGATCCTGCATATAAATTTAGTGCAAGTGCTTGTTTTAAGGAGTTTTACGAGGCTGAATTGACTCCGCTTAATCAACAATTGAAAAGGTGGAGCATGACCCACAAGTCATTTAGAAGTATGAGTCACTTTTCTGACAGGCCAATAAGGTAAGAGATCCTAGGTTGCAAAACAATTACTAGCCCAGCCCGAGGGACCCTGGAAATATATTACAGGTATCAGTTAAGAAAACAAAGCGGCAGTGTTTTGCCACTCTGCAGAGGACAGGCTAAGGCTGCTAACCAAACCAAACGACTGCACTGACAATGCCAATTTTTACCTTTGTTTCAGAACAAGGGCCATTCAAACCACCAGAGGTAAGATTAACATTTAAACTTTTTATGTAAGCTTTGTGTTTCAAGGTGTTTGCTAACTTAAACAGGCCTGAGCTCTTACTCTGTTAAATGTGCCTTTTCTGATGAATTTAGTGAAAGTGAGATGGAGAGAGGCCCCAGGAGCTTGTCAAAACCTGATTGAGCCAGGAATCTTCACAGTTGTTGTCTGGAAACCTTAGGGTGAGGATAAATGTGGATATTTTACCCTGATACTGAATGAAAGAGGGGATCTGTGTGATGGGGAGGGTGCCCCCATCTCAGGAAGTTGGTTGATTCACCATGAACCTACTTCACTGCCCAGTAGTGACTTGTGAGAGTTCTGCCATTGTTTTACAAAGAACATGGTTCAGATAACTAGTAGTTTCCCTTTTCAGCACAAACTTGGTCAGTATTGAGTTCCACTGATCAAATCGAGCTCTGATAACATTTTGTTTTAATACAGCCTAACTCCCAATGGCTTAAACATATGTGGTTCTTAAGTATATCTGTCAGGATAAAGTCACTTCAAACCATGTAAAAGAACGTAAAATATTACAGATCCTGGACCACCATTATTTTGGTTGTCAATCAGAAGTTGCAAAAATTTTACCCGACTCCACTAAACTACCATAGCAAAAAAAAAATTTAAAAATAGGAGATGAAATTAAATATAAAGTGTATAAAATGAGTGGAAAATGAAGTCACCTGAGAATTTCAGAATTAAAGAATGACAGAGTCTGTTTACTGAAGTGACAAATGCATTCCCATTATCTGTCTTTGAAAATATCTCCCGTTTTAGCACCAAAGAACAAAAACAAAAACAAAACAAAAACCGGTAGAGTAAAACAACCCAAGGCCAATATTCGGCTACATTATTAGTATGTTTTTTATTAGCTAGTATTTATATAGTTAGTAAAAATTTGGAAAGGGCAGGGAGATGCCTTCCGAGATCCTTGCCTCCTTTAGAATACTTGTGTAACTTCTGCATGCAGGGTATCAAAGTGTGGTATGGGGACCTTGTGTTAGATGCCA
>CAJQZJ010031560.1:4040027-4056174 GCA_907164525.1 Lophiomys imhausi
ATCAAAGTGTGGTATGGGGACCTTGTGTTAGATGCCATGCTCCATGCTGCTTATTTGGATGAATGTCAGGACCTAGGGTTTTGACCAGGAGTATGTGATAAGGCAACAATACTTTCTGAAAAAACCGAGAACATAATGACTTATTTCAGGCTAACTCCACTTACCGTAAAATTTATGTCATGCCTCGTAGATGGGAGGGGCTGTCAGGATTCACTGTATACTGTATGATCTTGCTGAGCACCCTGGTCTTAGATTATTGAGACAGATACCATGTGGAGTCCCAAGCTTCAACTGGAGGTTATTTTACATTTATCCCATTAGACATGTGTATTATTTTTTTTCCAAAGAGAACGATTTCATTTTATTTCAAGGAAATAATGTGAAGTGGGTGTATTTGCAGAAGGAAAATGTGCTAATAAGAAGTAGTTCATCATTCTCACATGATATTAAATAATTCTCTCAGACACGTTTATACTCTTAAGATTACATGTGAGCCTATTAATAAAAAGGAATTAATTTTCATGTTGAAAATTTTAAAATGTAGTGTCAGTGTTGTAGTGATTTTCTTAACTTTTGAATATAATAAGTGCAATTTTCATTCAATGTTTAACTTCACTAATAACTTCCACTTTGTCTGGATGGATGATTATAGTTTGTTCTGAGCCTAACCAATTCACTTGGAAACTGCTTCATTTTAGAAATTAGTATAGCAAAGAATATTGAGGTGATTTTAGTTTTGTTTCCTTTCTTTTAAACCTTCTGTCTCTCCTGTACTGGCTTAGATTTCTCCTCTGTTTCTCTTTTCGTGCCCATGATTGTCTGATTGTGAGTTTTTCTTTTAAAATTTTGACTTCATTCTCAAGGGAGGTCAGTCAGTTTCTTCCATAGCCACAGGGTCCATAGGCCTGCAAAGTTGTGTCAGGGGGTTCACCTCACATGCAGTCTCAGTTTTCATGGATCCCTCTGACTACCCAAAGCAAGTTTATTACCACATGTCTACTCAGCCACTTTGTCTATTCCCCCTTGTGGAAGAAGCAAGGCTAACTTCCAAACAACAAAAGGCAGTTTTTCCTTGTGCTGTTGATGAAAATCAATGGAGAGAATTAGTTATTTTTCCCCCCAAAAGAGGCAGGAAGACTAGGAGATTTTTAGACAATACACATAGTTTTAGAAAAATACGTAAAGATAAGGTATTGAAGCAAAAAATAATTTCCAAGTGCTCATAAAATTATGTTTGCCTCCCTAACTCCCCTGGGGAGATCAAAAAAGAGTCAGAATCCAAAGGCCAATTCTCCTGTCTCCTTGGGGCTGTGGCTTGAGACCTCCCAGTCTTGGCAAACATATGTAGTCCTTTCCCTCCCATTAAGACCAGGTCTATCCAGCCCTGACCAGGCTTTTGAGAAAGTAGGTGAAAGAGGGATTTTTAGAGTCAGAGACATTGAATTCTGCATTTAAGAAAGATTTTAAAATATTTTTTGATTTTTACAGTTAAAAAAAATGTTTTCCAGGTACTTTTAAAGCACCTGAAATTAAAACAAAACAAAACAAAAAAACTTTTAATCATAGTTTTCTCTAAGTGCACTTTGCTTAGTTGGGATTTCTCTTTGTGTAAAGATTTTTTTTTAAATATAAACTTTATTTTACTGTCTACCTCTTCTACAGGAGACTTTCTGTTTTTTGGGTGACTGACTCAAATGACTTTTCAGGAGGAAGAATGTAAAACAGTCAGTAAGGCAAGCGAGGTGCAGTGAAAGATGCCTGGAGTCCCAGCTCCTGGGGAGGCTGAGGCGGGAGGGTCTCTTGCATGTATGGGTTAGGGACCAGCTTCAGCAGCACAGTGAGGAGACCTTGGTTCGAAACCACAACAAATGTAGAAGCTATATTTCCTCGGAACACACTCTTTCTGCACAGAGTTAGTAATGAGAGTGACAGTAGGAGTCACTTAATGATCCAAATGCTTCAAACAGATGAACTCTCGCCACCATCCTGGAGAAGTCATTGCTGTTATAATTTCCCTGAAAGATGGGGAAACACAAGCAGAGACGCTTTGACTCTGAAGTTAATTCCCTTTTCTGTATCATCATTAACTGCATTGTTAAACTCCTGGGAAAATGGGGCAAGGCAGATTCTGTTGTCAGTTAAGAAGGTAATGGTGTTGATGGGAAGCAAAAACTGGCATGAGAGACCTCTATATTTTTCTGCTGAAAATATCATGAGTTCTGTTAGTTGATGCCCTTTCTACAGAAAGCTCAAAATTTTTAAATAAAAGTTTTGGTTAAAAAAGAGTTTGTGTTTGACAGCAGTTTTCCTTCGTATTTTCAGAAACGGATCTGTAATCCTCATGCCTTCCGTTTTTATGTCTCGGCCACCAAGTAGCCCAGGGCAACAATTTCTCTTCCAGTGATCCTTTGGAAGGGTTTCCCTAGGGTAGATACCCTGCTTGCTCAAAAGAAGTTCCATGCAGACTTTAATGATCTTATTAGTCTTTCAGAAATACATTTTGGAAGTAGTTGAGGTGAAAACTAAAATTACAAGTTTGAAGTTTTGCTAGTTTGCTTTACTAAAGAATGCTAGAATCTTCAGGATATGGCTTGAGTCCCTTGAGAAGGCTAAAAGACCCCATTCCAACATTTCAGTGATTTAACATATAAATAAAACCAACCTGAGAACCACCCTGAGAAAAATCCACAGCTTATGTGTGTTTCTCAAATTGAAGAATTCTTTGACGAAACCGTGCCCCTATGTACACAATGACAGATTCCAACACATATAAAAAGAAATTTCCTCTCGTGAAAATCTCACTGATACAGCGGTCCTACTATATATCTGCTTGTGTGTGTGTGTGTGTGTGTATAAAATCAATCCTTCATTAGTTATGAGATTACTATAGTAATTAAGTAACAAAGAATTCAAAACTTGTGAAATCAAATGGTAACCATGCATTTTCAGATTTAAAAATCTGTCTTTCATGGTGTGCAGGTTTTTGCTGTTTTGTTTTTTTGCTTTTGAAATTCCCTTCCTATAATAATTGATTTTGTGATTCATGAGGTGCATACATTTTGCTTTTTAAAAAGTTTCAAGATACAATTAATCTGTAATTAAAATTCATTATCAGTTAAGTGTTTTCTGGAGTCAGAGCTCTGGTCTTTGGTTTGAGATTGTGCACCTTTTTAGTCACTTGTCTGTCGCGGCCAAGAAATACTTGAGTTAGAATTTTTACAGATCTGCTTAAGGCTGTTATTCACATTTCTTTGCTGGGAATGTTTTCTAACCAAGAATGGATCTCTGTGGTTTCTCTTCCTATATCCTATAATCCTATGATTTTAAGAAATATTGGGTCATAAAAACATAACTTAGGCAAAAAAAATTCTGTTTGTGTCAATGATTTATAAAATGTAATGATATTCTAATAGAAAACTTATTTAGGAGTTACATTAAATTATAAATAGAAACATTAAAACCACATTTTGTTCACATTTAGCCATGTTTTTAACTGGAACTAAGGCAACATTGATTGCCACTGCATCAGTGCTACAGTGATTCTATTCCATATCATCAACACATCATTTTGTTGCTCTGTTTTCCTTTTTCTCACAGAAACGGACCAATGGACTTCGACGAGCTACCAGACAGGTGGACCCAGGTGTGTTTCTCATTATATATCCTATGATAGCCCCAGTTAAGTGATTATGAAAGTATATGGGAATTGCTGTGGAAAGTCAGCTGCATTGCTGGCCTTTGTTCCCACAGTTTGGTCTATACCTTGTGACCAGGAGGTAAAGGTCTAAAGTACAAATCATTCCCTGGTGACTTACCCCCAGCTCTGTGTGCTTTCTCCAGTCAGTGGTTGAGCTGGTTATTTGCTTACTGAACAGCCTTAGGGTGCATGCATAATGCTAACACACCCAGCACCCTTCCCTTCCCATTTCCCTCCTAAATCAGGTAAGAAAACCAACCAGCTCACTGCAACTGTTCCAGAGGGCAGGGGAGAGCCTGCAGCTGCTATGCTTCCCATTTGGGGAGGTTTTCTCATTCTCTATCTATATGGCTTTATATCGGAAGCATGGTTGTCAGGACTCAGAACAAGTGTCCTCTGGAGACAAGTGATTCAGCTGCAAAAGGGAATGTTTTTTTCTTCTTCTAACATTGTGAAGTTTGCCCTATCATTATCTTAGCATAATTATTTTTTCATCCATTAAGAAATACCTTCCGCAGTTTAGTCACTGAACATTTTGTTCTGTGCATGATCCCGTCCTTGGAGATATAAAAGGGATTTCAAATACATGCATTTCAGAGTCCATCCAGTGGACGGTAAAACGCGGAGGAGCCACGCTGGAAAACAATCTGGATTACTGTTTTGATTTGCATTCTCATCATTAGCACTGTTCATCTAGTTGTAAGGTTACTTTTTCGAAGCATAACATCATTTAACTGAAGCCACACCCAAGCTGGCCCCACCGGTTTATCAGATGACCGAGATTATGGGAGCCCTGTTGACCCTGGCTAGAACTCTTTCAACTACAGAACAGAATTGATGCCTTAAAAAAAAAAAAAAAAAGTTCTGTTTTACTTTTTAATAGTTCTAACTTTTCCAAGACAAGATTCCTTGCAGGAGTCTGTGTGATGACATTTAGGAGAGACCTTGTTTGTTATATTCAGTGTGTTGATTGTATGAATGGTGTGTCTTCATTTTGTGTGAGTTGTATCTCTATTTCAGAAAATAATGTGGCCTTAAAAGTGCTATTTTGAATTTTCTTTTTCTCCTGTGGGCATGTTTATTTAGTCTATTTCCCTCCAGAGAAATGCATTTATTTATAGTGTCAGAAGATGCACATTTAACTCTTCACAATTTACTTCACAGCCAGTTTTCTACAGTCCTTTAGATTACTTAAAGGAAAATATAGTGAATTTTCAGATTATAAGTATAGCCAAATAGATCAGTAACAAAATAGATCCATACACTTTATCCTAAAGCACTTCATGAGGAATAAATTTACAGATATACAAGAAGTGCTCTGAACATTATAGAATATTTTCCTGTAGTTATGATATGTGCATGTGAGTATATTTCTCATTCTTCACATTTCTACAAAGTAGCATATAGAATCTTGTGGTTGAAGCTGCAATGGGGTTCCACGTGTTTCTTCCCTTAACCACTCCTAGATTTAGGCCTGGGGTACATGTCTGGCTTGATTCCTTTTGTGTCTCTGCCTCCTTCTGCTGCCAACCTGCCATGCTTCCTTGTTCAGAATGAACCATTGTTTGACAACTGTCTTGTGATTAACTGACATGACTGTGGTTCAGCAGATTTTCATAATTCTTAAGGTGTATTTATCCAAGACATTTAAAGACATATCCATACAACCGAGGCAGAATGAACACGCAGCTTCCTAAGAGCTGTGTTTGCCATTGGTAGTTTTGATGTGGAAGTTTCTTTGACCAACCCACCCCCTTTTCTAACTGATATCATCAACATCTCCAAGTTAGAATGTACTGATTGATGCTTTTCTAGAACGCTGTGAAGATGGAGTGTAGAAAATAAACTGTTTGGAGGGACCAAGTGTACCTTCTTCATCAGGCTCAAGTTTCAGAGCCATGTGCAAAACTAAATCGCATATGGACCTTTTTTACTGAAAAGGCCTTTAATACATGATTATGGTAGCATGAAAGCTAGACCACAGAAAGACTCAAAAAACATTTGTTATGTAAATTAGTGAATGGCTATATATTTTTCCTTAGATATTGACTCTCTTGCTTTTTAATTTTTTAAAATATACTTGGGTTAAAGTATAGTAATATCACATTTCCTCCTTACAAAATTTAGCTAAAGAACAAAATTGATACCATTTAAAAAAAAACATAGGTTTTATTTTTTTAATAGTTTTGACTCTTCCAAGCCAAGATCTTCTGCAGGGGTCTATGTGATGACCTTTAGAAGAGACTTTGCTTGTATTTAGTGACAGTTGGTTGTATTTAGTGCTTGTATTTAATGGGAATTGCTGTGGAAAGTCAGCTGCATTGCTGGCCTTTGTTCCCACAGTTTGGTTTATACCTTGTGACCAGGAGGTGAAGGTCTAAAGTGAAAATCATTCCAGGGTGACTTACCCCCAGCTCTGTGTTGACTGTGTAAGTGATATATCCCCCAAATTGATGGCATCTTCTTATTATTATTGTTATATAACATGTTTGTATATATAATATGTGTAAATGTGTATGCACATTATATATATACACACAAATACATAAATACAACCCGAATCTGTTTTTGTTTTTTGTGTGCATGTGGTTTCAGGACTGACTACTGTATTAGACAACCAATTAGGGCCTCATCCCTGAAAGAGGCTGACTCTCCCTCTCTCAGCAGCCATCAGCTGCCTGTGCTTCCCTATTAAGGAGTGTGATCCTGTAAGATTTCCCTGCTTCCTAGTTAGTATGTCTACTGTTACTGCCATTGTTCAGATCTTGGTTATGCAGCCATTTCTATTAGAGACTGATTCACAGCAGACATCTTGGTATTCCAGCACTTACCATCTTTATTCCCCTTCTTTTGAGTTGGTTCCTGAGCTGTAGAAACAAGAGCTGAGATATAGACATATCCATTGAATTTGGCTCCCCATGATCCATTGATCTCTGTATTGTGTTCAGTGGTGGTTTTCTGGGATGGTCTCCATTGCTGTAAAGAGAAGCTGTTTTTTGATGAGAAGTGTTAGCTACACTTATCTTGTGGGTATAAAGATAAGATTTAGAATGTAGTTAAGAATTATGCCAGTCTAGCAAAGTCTCAATAATAGATGCTCTTGTAAGATCCATGACTTCACTAGTCCCAGGAAGTTAACTAAGTTTCTAGTACCAGGCAGGTTTTCCTTTCTGCTAGTGGGCTGTAATTCCATTTAGACAGCAGTTGGTTGCCACTGACATGTGAGTGCTACTCATTTCATCTTTATGGACATTTTGGTATGTTAGTTACTGTTTTTGTCTCACAGGCGTTACATACAGTTGGGTAGGACTATTAACTGCTTGCCTCCTTTGGCAGCTTCCAAGTATTTCCTGGTGGCATGGAAGCTAGACCACAGAAAGGAATTTTTCAAGTTATATCCAGCTCAAATAATCTAGGTCCTGTGTCTTTAGTGTGCAGTAATTTCAGCAGTAGGGACTTCCCCTCACATTCCAAAGGCAACTAAGGCAGCCATTGTTTTCAGGGTCACATGGACTACCCTGACTAACCATTCTAAAGGAGACTTCTCATGCCTGGTACTGTATTTTTGTTAATCTGTCGTTCTTGTGGTTACCATTGTTAATCCTAGTGTCATAACTTCCTTTAAGATTTTATGTGTGTGTGTGCATACATTTATATGTATTGTATATGATTTTAGGTAAGAATAAAGTAATACAATCCTTGAAGCTTTATCAAACAAGCTTGGTGATATTTGTGCTGTCTCCCTCCTTCTGTACTGAACTTCCTCTCCTTTCCAGTTTGGAACCTCCTCTCTCCTTTTCCTTTTCCCAGGTCGTATCACCTGCATCTTGCTATTCTCTTATAGAGGCCTATAATCCCAGCACTTGGGAAGCAGAGACAGCTAGATCTCTGTGAGTTTGAGGCCAGCCTGAGCTACATATTGAGTGCTAAGACATCCAGAGCTACATAGTGAAACTCTGTTTTGCAAAAAAAAAAAAAAAAAAAAACCGCAAAGGTGCATGATCATAGTAATATTCATATTTTCCTTTATTTCCTGATTGTTAAAAAACTTTTACAATCTTTTGATTATCTTGGTTATCTATAACCAAGAGAAATGACTGAGAATGATTTGTTTGTATATAATTGTTAGAGTTTGTTATTTCAATAAAGGCAATGGAAACTCTCATTGAAAAATGTGGGATTTGGGGGGATTTCTAGCATACAAGAAAGATGAGAGCTACATGTTTGTGCTGTGGCTTGTCAGTACACTTAGAACATTCTACTAGTAATTATACCTAATCTTTATTTACCATGTTCATAATGGGTTTCACTGTTTTCCTTGCTCTGTACTAGGATAAGATTCTTTTTTAAACAATTTGGATTGCTTTTATAAGTAATAATTTGTCAGATGCAAATTCTGGTATCTCTTTTGAATCACTTAAATATAACAGGGTGTTTTCATCAGTTTGTACCTCTCTTCCTGAGACAGATGTTAATATCAGGAAAACAACACTTGTAACCGACAGATCAATTCTTTCAGGAACACAGAGGTGCTGGGCCTTTTTCAAGAACATGAGATCATAAATCTCAAGTAAATCCAAGCACTGCTATAATATTTTTCACCTCAGGTGGCACTCAAGGTCAAAGTTACCAATTAAAGTATTAGTTTTAATACTTAGGTTTAAAATTTTTCTCCTATCTAAGTATTGGAAATTCAAGATTGATTTCTGTTTGCATGAAGTATATCTGTGTACCACAGCATGTGGTCTATTTGACAAGTTCATATTTTTAGACTTTGAAAAATTGTCATACGTTTGTGGAACTCATAACCTCCTGTATGGGAGTCCACAGTCATGAGTCAAAAAAAAATCAAATTGTTATTCTTTGTTGTGCTAAGGATTAGGTGGAGAAGATGGGAGATGTTTTGGTGACTTCCTCTCCTGCGAACTTAAGCTCCTCATGTATATTGTGGTCACCTTGTCTAGGAAGTGAACAGATACTGGCTGAGTGGATGAATCCTTTCAGAAAACAGAGACTCGTGTGCGAGTTGTTACCTCCATGACTATAGAAAAGATACACAGGGCTCAGAAAGGTTGTGTTCTTCCGCCCTTAGAAGTTGTCTTAATCATTTCTTAGCAGATGCATCTTCAGTGACGATCACTTTTTCTTCAGGCTGAGGAGGACTTTCATTCACACTCTTCCTCTCCTTATGTGAGAAAGGATTCACACAATCTGTCATCATCAACCTAAGGTTTTATGTGACATTAAACACAGCCATGTTGTTTCTCCACAGTATTTGTATTCTGGGTAGGAAAGGAACAGATAAAAGCATCAGGATTCAGTTGCATAAATGCATATGTATATACATTAGTCATAAAGAAATTAATATTGTGTACTAGCCTACATATAGATACTTGGAATTATGGCATAACATAATATCTTAGAAAATAGTCTTACAAGCAGAGAAATATTTTTAATGACATAATACATGCAAATAAGCTAAGTGAATTTGAAAAAATAAGAAACTGTGGGCTCGGATTACTTTTAAACTGATTTGTGTATAGATGTTTTTCATTTATGTAAATAAACATTTTGTTATGCTGGTTTATGGCATTGAATTGGAGTTTAATATGGTTCTCCTTTCTGCTTGAATTTCAAAGGATTGCATTCCAAGTCTAAATAGATTTGGCGACTTCCTTTAGATTTGATTTTAAACAGAACAACTTATTCAATGAAGAAATTTTATATTTTAGTTCCAAGTAGAAAACAGTGATGAGAAAAAATTATCAACCCAGTATTTTTAAAATCATGTCTCTAAAAATCTTATTTTAAAAATGATCCTTTTCTTTTAAATGAGGAAAACAAATTTACCTTATCAACAGTTTTTGTAAACGAGCCTTTGTCTGCAATCAATAGGAAACAGTTTCCATAGATTGCCATATTTTCATATTAATCAGTCATTCCTACTTCTATCTTTTCTGTCACCTCCAAAGCTAATTTTTCATCAAATATAAATTCTATATGAACAGCTAGGAGCATAATTGTAAATGAATGAAAATATATTTCACATTGAGAGAAATAAACTTGAAAAAGTGGGGCGAGGAGAACCTGGTGATTAAGATTCATTGCAGAGGAATGAGAAATCCAAGCTGTGAACGAAGCTGGAGAGTGTGCTCTGGTTTTTAAAATAGCTGATTTTCCTCCAAGCTTCTATCAAACTATGAACAATAAGACTAGTTTTACACTAAGGCAGTTGATCCCTTTGTAGTTATTTTCAGGACTACCTTTCTAATTCCCTTTGCCAGGATAACAGATTTCTGAAATGAACATCACAGCACCTGGCTCACGTCTCTTTTGGTTTGAGGATTTATTTCTCCTTTTCAAGGCTCATTCTGAGTTCACAAAGGACCACTGCCGCTTTCTGGCAGGTCTGTACAAGCCTTGCCAAGCCAGTCTCTCATACTGCACAGGTACCCTTAGAATAGGAACAAAGGGGAGGTGAATATTCATAGATATACATATATAGAGGTGGTCCTTTAGGATGACAAAAAACATCAGTAATGTGATTATTGAGATAACAAAATATTTGTACTGTAATATACAGAACCTACTTATGGGTCACTTATGAATTTTATTTTTTTATTCTTTTAGCATAATCTTATTGATAGTGTTATCTTTAGAAGACAGCACATGCGTTTATTAAATGTTTAGAAAATCATTCCATAAAGGAAGCAATAAATGTAGTGAACTACTTTGAACATTTATCGTTGATAAAATGTTCTTTACTTGGAAGATGAGATATGAACCGTGTCTCCTTCTCTCTATCTGTGGTCATGATAGCTAACTACTGCTCCATATAAGAAGACAAACTATGTGCCATACAATACTAGATAAAAACAGAAACTTCAGAAATTTGTTATAGGCCAACCATTTCAGACAGCCAGATAATCTCATTTCAGAAGTGAGGAACCAACTGTTAGATGAAAGAAACCAATTGGATCAAAACATATTAGTCTCTAGTAACAGTATTTGGTTTAATATCTAACAGATCCTAGGAGAAAAGCCATTGATAAATTAGTTTATGACTGTATTATTACCACAGTTCTATTTACAGATAGGTTTACCACATTAACTGGAACATGGGAGAACAGTTTGTACAATTTTGCTCAAAATAGCATATTAGTAGTTAGGTTTCTTTAACATCATCAAATTGATTTTTCAATTTGAAATGAAAAGAAAAGCTTACACTGGATTCTAACATTTGTTTTAACAGATCATTTGTTCCTTTGGGGAACTAGCACCTTTATTTCTGTGTAACTAAAAAGGCCATAGGGACATTTCCTTGCTTTTTATGAACATGAGTTTTTGTTGGAATAATGAGAAGTAAAACATAATGTGATTAGCAGTAATACTTTTCAGCCTATGGATGGGCTGCCCTAGTGTGTGGTATAGGTTGATTAACGGGATAGTTGACAGTTAGTAAGTAGCAGCAGAATTCATTATTGATGGAAGGAATACAAAGCAAGAGAAAGCAAAGGTTACCAGCCATATCAGCAATTTCAGTAAATCTACAAATTTTAAATGAGTA
Source organism: Lophiomys imhausi (assembly GCA_907164525.1). Lineage (NCBI taxonomy): Eukaryota > Metazoa > Chordata > Mammalia > Rodentia > Muridae > Lophiomys > Lophiomys imhausi. Next base: position 4,051,292 of record CAJQZJ010031560.1, read on the forward strand.
AGAAATATCAACCATTTTGCTTTTGCTTGTGACATAAACACGACTTTAAAAGTTTAAGGAAAAGGGGGGGGGGCAGACATACCAATATAGATAAAGGATAAGTTCAGAGTGCCTGCTTCAATCAGAATTATATTCAGGGACTCAATGGAAACCTTCTGGGTCCAGTTTCCCCACAGTGCCTCAGTTCTTCTCTTCAGAATTCATCTCAGTAGGCACCACAGGCAGGTTGGTCTCATTTCCAGGCAAAGATGTTCACTTGTAGCTGTCCTTGTTGACTGTCCCAGTAGCCACTGACTCCAGGGAAAGCAGAATACCTCCTTCCAGTCTGCTAAGAATCTAAAGAGGGCTTTAATTTTCCTAGGCTTGACCAGGTTTTCATCTCTGCTGCAGTCGCTGTATCAGGGTTTCCTGTGGAGGGACAGCCTACTTTCTGTGCTTTCCTTCCGTAATGGAGGAATGGAGAAGGGGGCTGACTCAACCTGTCTGTATAGAATTTGTTGCATGTTTTCTTTCTTTATTTTTTCAATTCTGTGTTCAGAATTGAAAAGACAAAAGAAAGAGAAGAAAACAACATTTTCAGACATTTCATCCTTGAGTGTACTATGTATGGCAGGCTTTCCCATCTCTCCTACATTCTTCTTTTACTACTTGTAGGTCTTCTAATATAAATCAGGAGGAAAATAACCTAAAATAGGTGGTTTTTAGATCAGCAAAGGCTGATCCCAAATGGTAGCTTTGCTTTCCAGCAATGCCAAGGGAGAAGCAGTTTTCTTGTCTCATGCTTGGTTTCAGGTTGTGTACCTGAAACATCAAGCTGCCGTTCTATGAACACAGAAAGTGGCCATTTAGAAGGCAATAGTTATTTGTCCCACTGTTACCTACTCAGTGTTAGTACGAATTGGTTTATTTGCTTAGAAAACAGAGCAAACAAGATCCTATAGCATCTTGTTTTGTGGGGACAAATGGGAAGAAGGTGCCATAAAAGCTGCAAGAGTCAGGAAGGAAAACCAAAGACATGGCTGTATTACAGTTAGGTCCATAGCCTACAGCTGTGACAGAAAGGAAAGAATAAGGAAAAGGAAGGACAGATCATAATTTTGTCTCTGTTAATCAGTGTGTGTGTGTGTGTGTGTGTGTGTGTGTGTGTGTGTGTGTGTGTGTTTCCCAAAAGACCTTTTGTAGAAAAAAAATAACTAATTAAATTGTTTACCCAGTATTTATATTGTATTTAATTGGTCAGCAGTGTAAATCCTTAACCCACCATTATAAATGAACACACACAGACACCGGGTGGATTTTAACAAGCCTAGGCCTGGGTTGTGTGCAATCCAATCCCATCTTAGCTAGCTCATGATTCTATTACCCAAATATAACCCCGTATATACATATGTCCCTTGGACTATTATTCTCCACACTGGGTCGAGTTTCAGGCCACGTGGAGGATCTTCTTTAATCTACCCCGTGGCGTGTCTTCCTTGTTTTCTCCTGGCTTCTTCTCTGGCAACCTCTTCCTAAGATGCTCTGCATCTCTCTAAAAAGCCTGTGAACCTTAGTCCTGCCTGCCTCTGTCTTTTGCCAATCTCGAGGCCTCAGCATTTACTTAACCAATCAGAGTTAATTAAGTAACAGACAGCCAACAGAACCAATTAACACTTAGAATGCTTAACACCACCCCATCAACCTTTAGTGTTATTTATTTCTCACACACATTCACCTATACCTTGAACTACCCTCCATTACGCAAACTTAATTCCTTCCATTCCATTAATCCCTACATTTTCTCTTCCATCAGAATTTTCAGAGGCTGCAGTTTATACTGAGGGCTTTGCTCTGGCAGTGGTCAGCATGGTTGTATAATCTTGGAAGAGTTTACTTGTGTTTATCACCTCTAAAATGGGGATAAGTAGCAACTATTTCTTGTGTCATAATGAAGTTCCAATGGATTAATATATGAAGCACTTTCCCACGACATTAGCAGATAGTAATTTTTCAGTGATGACTATTATTGGGGCATATACACACCTGCTCTGGTCCCACACTGGTGTGTAACTGGTTGTCCTAAATAACACCTTATAGTCTATGACTTTGACACCTGAGCATGATTTAGCTGTATTCTCTGCTTCAGGTTTGCTCACAAACCTGAATGTTTGTGCATGTAAAGTGATGCTACATGTCGTCGAAAGAGTCAGGTGGGGAGGGGTCCACTTTCAAACTCAAGTATCTGGAAGCAGCGTTCCATTCCCTTTAGACTACTTTAGGCCCCAATACCTACTATGAATTGCCAGACACTGCTCTCAGTTCTTTGCTATGTGACCTTTCTAACATGGATGTATACTTCACCAGAGCATGCAAGGCAAGAAGGCAGTAGGGCATCCTAGCAATTAAAGTCTTACAGGACACAGTTGTGAAGTAGCATCATGGATTCTTGAGTTTAAGATGTTTATCCAGAATCATGCAATATATGGTGGGTGCCAATCTTACTCATACTATTTGAGTCTAAAATATCTATAGAAGATCTGTGTACCCTACTATCTTTGAACAGGGAAAGTGTATCTCCTGAGACCTAACTGCATGGATGGTGAAAATTAGCAACGGGATCTGGTCTGTTTTGCAGAATTCATTAGTAACTTCTATTACCAAGCAGACTCATGGCTGATTTTGTTTTATGCATTGTTAATTTTGAAAATGTTAATCTCAAATTGCTACAGTATTTCAATTAATTTAGACGATTAAAACTTAGCTCCAGAAGAATCTCTTGCAGAAGATAAGGAAGCTAATTAGAGGCTCTGAAACAAACAACTGGTAGACCCTGGCTCAGAAACAAGCTGGGTGGGTGACTGGCAGAGCTCTCTCTGCTGAACAGTTTTGAAGTAGAAAGGATGATTTCTGGCAGGCTACGTATTAAAGTTGAGTGCAGTTTAGTTTTTCTAAAGAGATATTTTAAGACATTAACTGTTTAATATATAATTTTAAAAATGCAGTTCTGAAAACTGCCTTATGGTTGTTGTGCTCTATTATCTTTTGAGTAACAATAGCAGCAACAGAAATACAGCAAATATTCATTGTTCAGTTATGACTTAAAGGTGTGAGGTAGGCTTTAAAATAATTTGGCCATCTTAAATAAACTAAACTTTTGCATTTAGAAGTTTATTATGAACATTTTAGAAAAAAATGAGAGAAATTCTCTAAAATGATCCCCCAAGGAATATTTGGAATCTACTCAGGTGTACCCCATCCCTTTATGGTTTCTCCCATGTTTCTTTTTTGGGGAGAGTAACATGTTTGCAAAATGTCTGCACTTTTCAAGGTTTGCTGTTCTGCTTTTATCACTTTGTTTCCTGGACATATTTCTTCAACCATTGGACAACTATGCAGGCATGGCACTCAGTTTAAAGAATGAGCAGGATGTGTTCTTGCTTCCACAGAACTGAGTGGCAGCAGAACAAAGGGAGCACTGAAGATTTGGGTCAGTGAATGCAAGACACTGTGAGGGGTTCATGGTGATCAGAGAATGAGGTCTAAACTGAGATGCACAACACCAGTAGAGGGTTGACATAAAAAAGTGGACAGAAGATAAATGTGGATGGATAGAATAGCTCTGGTCAGGGGCAGGAAGTCTAACAAGTACAGAACAGTAGAGGGAGAGCTGTATATAAGAAACAAGGCAAAGTATTTGTTATTCCACACCAGGAAATTAGGAGTACAGTATATCTTGGAGTAGCCCATTGAGTTTTGGAAGAGTTGTAAATAGAAAAATAGCATGGTCAGCTAGATTGAAAAGATCAACCCAGCCAAAATTTGAAGGGGTCTTGAATTATTAAAAGCTCTTCAAAAATGTGAAGTGATTTTTAGCTTGATTTATTGCTGAACATCATTCTTTCTAGTTTTTGTTATTGTAAAAATGAAAGGACATGAGCAGATGTAGCCATATGGTTGGTTGCTATTTAAGAATGGAGTCATGAAGTTAGAGTTTCTGGGTCAGATAAATTCAGATTGTGTGTCTGTGTGTATGTGTGTGTGTGTGTGTGTGTGTGTGTGTGAAAACTACCTTTAGTATTACATTGCACTATATCTACATTATTATTGGCATTAGAGGGTATTTCAGGTGCTTTTCATTATTGACACTGTACTTTTTTGCTGCAAGTTTATTTGATAGGAATAAAACAGTGTCTTGAAACTTATCTGAGTTGGTAAATCTATTGTTAGTTCAAAATATCATGAAGTCAAAAATTCACTTAATGTACTAAGTATCATAGTTTTATAGCCCACTGTACTATGTTCTCCACCCCTTGTATGTGTATGTGTGTGCATGTGTGTGTCTGTCTGTCTGTCTATTACTCTGGGGACCAAACTCAGGGCCTTATACATGCCAGGCAAGAACCGTACTGTGAGTATCAGTTGTTTATCCTCAGGATTGCAACCAGCTGGAACTGTGGCTGGCTGCTGCCACCATGCATGTGAAGGGAGTATTATACTGTATTTGGCTAGATTGTGAAAATATATAAATTCCCAGTATGGTTTCTATTGAATTTAAAATTACCAGAAAATCCAAAGTCATAAATCAGGCCCCCATATGTTGAGGGCCACCTGTAGTTAATATGTACCAGTAAGTTCAAATATAAGCTTCATTTTTGATAAAATACTTATTTTTATTTTTACTGGCTATTTATAGTATTTTTCATTTTGAATTACCTATTTGTGCCTTACCTATTTTTATTTTCATTTTTTTCTGTTTTTAATGACCTTTAAGAAAAATACATAAAAATAACATTCTTTGAATGTCTGGATAATTTTCTAGCATATTGGTTTCAATATAAAATTTAAATTTGTAGGTTTCAAATATTTTTAAATTTTATTTATTTTTCATGTGTAGAAATTTTAGT
>CAJQZJ010031560.1:4079449-4096200 GCA_907164525.1 Lophiomys imhausi
TCATTATTTTAAGAATTTTTAAAAATGCAAAGTTCTGCCTGATAATAGAGGTAGAACCAAGATAGTAGACAGGATAATAAAACAAATGAGGCTTTTAGTAAATGCCATAAAGTAACAGGTAGAGGCACATGGAGATTGTTAAACTTCTTTCATGTTGCTGTGATAAAATATCCAATAAAAAGCAACTTGGGAATTTCAGTTTACAATTACAGGTTACAGTCTTTCGTTGTAGGAAAGTCAAAGCAGGAACTTTAAAGAGGAGCTAGTCATATCAAATCTACAACCAAAAGCAGAGAGAAACGAATGTATGCATGCTTACTTACTTGCTTGTATTGAACAACTTGATTTCTTAACTCTTAGTTCAAAAACTCGCTGACTAGGGAATAGTGCTTCCTACAGTGGGCTGTGTTCCCATATATAAATTAACTTAATAAAGAAATCCCCCAAAGACATGCCCACAGGCCAACTCAATGTAGACAATCCCTCATGGTGACTCTCTACCCAGGCGATTCCATGTTGTGTCAAGTTGGCAATTAAAGCCAAGATACAAAGCCTTTATGAGGGATACATGGTTAAATGGGAGTATGGGAAGGTTGAAGTATTGATTCTGTGGTTCATAAATACCTCTGCTAGGAAAAAGAAATATGAACATTGCTTGGCCAGAAGGAAAACACTGAAAGACATTAATAAATTATGTAATCATATTTGAGTTTTGCAGGTGTATTGAAGATGGCTGTGGCAGACAAATTACACAAGTGAAGGGGTGGAAAGAGGACACTATGATGGAGATGAAACCTGAAGCAATAAATAAATAAATTTAAAAAAGAAAAGATAATCCCAGATGTCACATGACACAGAAGTTAGGGCAAGTGTCATGATTTGGGCAGAAATTTTTACAACAGAGATAGAGAGGAAGGAATACATTGAGGGTGATTTAGAAGCTAAAATAAAGAGGAACTCATAGAGAAAAAAATGAGAGGAAAGATAGAATCTACAAAAATGTTAGACTTGAATGTAGGAGGGTGGATAAATTGGGTATTTATGTCACCAGTCAATAAAGATATATAATATTTAAGCAATATTATTAATTATATTGACCTAAATAACATTTGTAGGATAATCCACTGTCTATAAACAGAATAAACATTATTTGTAAGTCCACACAGACCATTTATCAAGATTGATCATTTTTCTGGGTCATAACACAATTCTTAACTAATTAAAATGATCAAGTCATGCAATCATACAATTCATATTGTTTTGTAAAATGAAATTAAATTAGAAATTGAAAACATTAAAGATAATTGACTTTAATATTATGTCATAGTACATAAACAGAAAGATCAAATGTTTTCATTCATCTGTATAATTTTTATGTTTTTAGATACCAATGGGGAAGAACATTGTTTTTTAACCAAAGACATTAAGAACACTTGTAAAATTCCCTCATACTTGGAAATCAAATAGTATATTTCCTAAGTTCCCAGAACAAGAAATCAAAGGGCAATTAGAAGGTATTCTGAGCTCATTGAAAGTAAAAACAAAGTATACCAGAGTCTAAGGAAGTAGTAAAAATAGTATTTAGAATTTGTGGTGCTATCTGCCTGTGTTAGAAGAATAAAGCAAAATTGTGGTATAAGTTTATTAAAATAACCAATTATGAGAATATTTTTGTTTAATCCCAGGTGTGAGGCTGCTTAAGACACAGGTGTAAAGTATTAACTGTCTCATGAGCTAGCAGGAGCATGGCTTAGCCAGCTGAGCAAGTTTAACTCAGAGGACTTGAGAAACTTTGGAGTCCTACCTCAAAGCCCCATGTTGGGTGCCACACCTGGGATTAAAAAAAACATTCTCATAGTTGCTTATTTTAATAAACTCATACCACACAAAATAAAATATGCAAATCAATAAACATATGCATTACCTTAAGAACCTAAAAACAAACAATAGTCTCAAACTGTTCATTAAACCCAAAGTAAGGAGAAGAAAGTATAATAATGTCAGCAACAGAAATCAATGATGTAAGAAAAAAAGAGAGAGAAGCAAAGAAACCAAAATGTCTAGGTTGAGAATAGTAGACATCATAGTAATCTGGTCAGATTTAACCAGGACAGAACCCAAGGAGGAAAGGATGAAGATAGAAAGAGAGATAGTGGAAGTGACTCCACAGATACTAAATCAACAGTTAATATTATGAAGATCAGGCCATTAAATTTAATGACACATAAAATGCACAAATTCTTAGAAAAAGACCAACTACCTTAACTCACTGAATAAGAATCAGATAAGAGCAGGAAGCTTTTTACTCATAAAGAAATTTACTTTGTACTTTGAAGAAACTGTCTTACTTCCCAGATAACCTCATACTCAGTAGTAAACAACTCAATGCATTTCTGTCAGGTTAGCAATACAGCAATGACATTCACTTTTATCACTTTCACTTCACGCTTTACAAATGTTATAGCCATTGCCACAAGGTAGGTAAAATAATTTAAAGGTATCTAGACTGGAAAGAATGAAGTAAACATAGTTGCTTATATAAAATCTCCAATGGGATATGGTGAAGAAAACGCTAAAAACTGATATCAAGAATAGTTATAGGATAAAAACGCAATGTAGAAAATTTCATTTTAGGCTGGAGAGATGACACAGTGGATAAGAGTACTTGTTGCACATGCACGAGGACCTAAGATAACATCCTCAGAACCCATGTAGCAAGCAGGGCATGGTCATGTACGCCTGTAACCCCAGCACTGTGGGAGGTGGAGACAAAGGTCTGATGTGGCTCACTGGCTGCCAGCCTAGCTCCAAGTTCAGTGAAAGATCTTGTCTTAAGGGAATAAAGCAGAGTGTGACAGAACAGGATACTCACTGTTTTCCTAGGGCCTCCATTAGCATGAAGTAGCCCAAAGACCTGTGTACACACATGTGCATGCATATATCACACATATACATAATGTACTAAATACACTCAATATACTAAAAATCCATACAAAAAGAAAAATATATATTATAAAATATATAATTTTTTAAAAAATAAAAACTTATTAGTAGTCTAAAAGCAGACCCATGGGTGCCTTAGGGTAGGAACCAGAAGATCATCATCAACATAAAGCTCACTTGAGACTGATGAATGTGTTTATTAACTGATCACAGTGATCTATGCACACACATACAAATGTGAGTGTGCATACACCCACATACATACATGCATGCATGTGCACACACATCACCAAATTATACATTTTAAATATATACGGTTTATCACATACCTCAAAGCGGCTCTTCTTTTTTCTAAGTGGCACTATTGATAAAAGTTAAGCACAGACTCTACAGGGTATAGATTGTTACTAGAACAAGAGAAGAAGGGACTGAGTACAGACTACACTCTCCAATTGGTTTAGCTTTGAGTTTAAGGGACAAGGAGGGTGAGGGAATGTGGGGACCTGACAGAAGGAACTAGGCAAAAGGTTGAATTATATGTGCTTCTGAATGCAAGGAGTGTGGCATAGAAATGTGCTATGGAGGAGAGGCCAGGAGAGAAGGAAGCTGAAAATACAGAACAGAGAATTCAAGAAGAAAGGAGTCTTGAATAAGGGTGACATTGTAGGAACAAATGAAGATGTTTTGTGACTAGGTGGAAGGACACAAGAATCAACATACTTATTTTTTTTTTCTCTTCCTATTCTTGGGAGGGTGAGGAATGAGAGCAGGAAAACTTGGGGAAAATATTGGGATTTCAGGAAAGTCATTGGCTACAGCAGTTGGAATGATGGTAGGGATTGGTGTTAGATCTAAGAGCATTCTGAAGTGACAAGAGGACAGACAGAGAAACAGTTACAAACAAGATAATTGACACTTTTATGTTTACAGTGGGCTATTTTGTCCTATGGGTCCTCTCTGCTTCCTTTGCCTTAAGCTATGATCGAGTTTCACTCACATGCTATTCTTTCTACTGAACCTCATGCCCCCCTCATTACCGTCAATATACAATGGATAGCTAACACATTTTTCAACTATATTGGTACATACATTTATATACATAAGAAAACACAGATCAGAGTCTCTTAATAAACCATAATATTCTGTTAGCCAGCTATATAAAATCTTAACCCTATGCCATATTTGTCTTAACAAAAATGTCCAACTCAGAAGTAGGGTTATTTGCAAAAAGAGATTTTATCACCAGCAAATATGAATGAAATTACTTTTTATATTTCATATATTTTATGAATAATGCTTAGAAAGCCTCTATATCTTTCAAGTACTGTGGGTACAAAAAGTCAAATAGGGCCGCAAATGGCCACTACCAAGTCAGTCAGGTATTTTCCATGGATTGAACTATTAGCATATTAGATCCATGCATGTTTGAGCATACCCACAGGTACTAGGTTTGGGAAAACATTCCAGCCAAGTATGAATTTTTAATAAAAATGATAATTATGACTCACAGCACTAACACTGTTTCCTTTAGTGTTAAGCCTTCATGGCCATCTTGGCATTGTAAACATGGGGAAGTTTAATAAAGCCTGTCATTGTGTTAGGTACTATGACAGTCTATTATAGTTATTTTCTAAGCTAATCAGAAATCAAGTTGCTAAGAGACAAGCAACATTTGCTTATCCTAATATAAGAGATAGATAGGGCATCTTCAAAAACCTCAAGAGATCTGCAGAATATGGCATTCAAAGATGTTTTCTTAACTTAAGATTTTTTGATATCATGACATATCAGCTCCTGACAGCACCCCCTATTCTACTCCAAGTAGAAGATGAGCATCAAAGGATCTCCAGTGGGAGATGACTGAATTAGTGGCAAGCCTATCTCTTGGCAAGAAATCCCTTGCTTCAACTATAGACAGAATGTTGTCCAAAAAGGACAAAACTTGGAAGCAGGTAAGTCAACAGCCTAGCTCTGCCAAGACAGGCTAGGCAAGTCCTTCATAATTCCTGCTCTACAATCAATGTCTGTCAGAAAAACGGGGCCAAACGGCTGAAGATTGATGCTGTAATATATGGAGAGAAAATGGGAACTGTCCAGGCAGCCACTGGTATGTCATTTCTTAGTTTTGGAAGCTGCAGGCCCTGTACTTCCTATATAATTAGATATATTTATCCCTCTCAGGTCTCTGAGGTGGTTGAAGAATAGATAGCTAGAGTCTCATAGTTAAATTTTGAGTTGATTAGGAATCAAGAGGGCGTTCTGGATCTAAGAAGATGTTTTTAAAATTGTGATGAAAGTTAGGATGAAAGCTGAGTTGGATATAGAACTTTAAACTCATGGAGATGGGTAGATAGTAGAATGTTAAAGTCAGGTGCCAAATACATATAGACTGGACATTGGGATTGTATGCTAAGCCATATAACTCTCATAATTGTGGCCTATTTATTTCTGTTGTTTTGTATTGTATTTATTGTTATAAGAGAAAGAACCATTTGTTGGACTGAAAAGGGGAGCTGTTGGGGGGGAAAAGAAATACCTTAAACTAAAAAAAAAAAAAAAAGGAGGGGGATGGGTGGGTCAAGGCCGAAGAGGGTGGGAGGGTGGGACTGGAGGAGGGAGTAGGGAGGGGATTGCGATTGAGATGTAACTTGAAGAAATAAAAAATAAATTAAAAAAAAAACAATAACCCCTCCATAACATGTAAGGTTTCTGAAGCTTGGGTATGTAAGTCAGTTTTTAAAATCAAGAGGTTTTTTATTTTGTATTCAATCATCAATCATCCATTGGATCAAAACAGTTATTATCTGGATAGTACCTGCCAGAACACACTGTGTGCATCTCCTCTCAGAAGTTCAACAGTGTCCCCTGCCTGGATATGCAATGGTGGTCCTTCATGAAGAGCTGGGGGCGGGGTGCCAGTGTAGTTCCTAATGACCTGCATCTTCGGCAAACCTGAAAACAAACAACCCACTGTTTACGATAGAAAAGGCAACTACATGTAGAGGCTCCACGTGCCTTGATAAAAGGAAAAGTAGAGTCCATTATTAGTATTAAAACGTTTAATCCCACCAGTAAACATCTGAAGTAACCCGGATGGAATGCTTCTCAGCTTCCTCATCACCTGAATAAGGGAATGAGACACTTATCCTCTGATCCCTTCCTTTTCTTCTCTCACTGTCAGTCTCTTTTCAGTTGAAAAAAAAATTTTTCTCTTTCAGCTGATGCCTGCCTCATAAATAACATATCACGTTTTGGAAAAGAATCAATTTTTTCATCAGCTCTACCCTTTCTGCCTATTACTTTCCTCTTGGGCATTGGCTGATTTCATCACTAAGGTGGTCACCCTTTCTTTCTGTGTGTGGATCACACTGCCCAGTAGAAGTTCCTATCTTAAGGTTATCTCTGTAATTCAAAAACAAAAAGGTGATGGATGTGTGACTGTAATTCTTGAGACACCTATATGGAGAAATCGTCTGGGCTCCAAAGTTAGGCTTGCAAAACAGTCCCAACAAATGGAACATGTCTAACCCAATAGCATCAACAATATTAAAAACACAGATCCATCCCTGTTTTGTATTTCTTTTAATGTGCAATGAGGGCCTTGGTTCAATATTTCATTTCAGAGAACAGGCAGCTTCAATTATATAGGGGCCTATTTGTACCAACACTGCTCACAAGTGTCCGCCCTCACAGTCACTGTTCCATTTCTAGATGAAGTTGCACCCTCCTAGAAGAGAAATTTCTCTTAAACATGGCCATCTCTCACCCACTTAGGTCCATGAACTATTGCTTATTACCCTGGAGGAGTGTTTATCCTAACGACTGCTGTCTGCGTGAAGCACTGCACTCCGTATCTGGAGGGCCAGTGGCGATCATTCGGTTCTGGATATCCCAGATACTTTCAAAAGGCTACATGAAATGTTCTGGCAAAGAGTTTACAGAGACCCCAAAATCCTTTGCAATCATCACCTACTGTGTAGCAAGAGCAGGGGATAAAGCACATGTCACTATGAGTGGAACAGAACAAAAGTGCACTCTTATCAGTCCAGTTAAGGGAAGGCAGGGGGTTGAAACTCACTTGCCCTTCACTCCAGGTCAGTTGACTGTGGAGGTACAATATAAGTTGCTACATCTCCCCTTTGCTTCAGTGACACAGAGTCCCTGGAGGAATGGCAACTCTAACCCTGTATCTTCCAGGAAGACTTTCCCTACCAGAAGTTATAAGCCAGCACACTAACACAAACAGTAGAATTTATTGTCTTTCCGAAAAAACAGACAAACCAGTACCCAACGTGAAGCACCCATCAGACTTGTTTCCACACGCTAAATGCCTTAAGAACAGAAAGAGCTTATTTTACAGTCTATTAAATTGCTACTACAAACCTAAAATGAAATCTACACCTCGCATACACCTAACCGATGTAAAAAACAAAACAAAACAAAAAACCTCAGATGTGAAACAGGATTCAGTAGAATGTAGAATTATTTACATGCTATCTGGATTGCATGATGGGTCTTCCCTGTTTGGGCTCAGATTTGAACTTGCTCTGTTTTCACTGAGAATCATCAATGCTTGGAAAATATCTGATTTGGTAGATTCTCTGGGCAATTTCAATTTTGTACCATTTGAAAAATATATGCTAAAAGCAAGAAAGAATAGTTTTTAAGCCTGAAATAACTCATCTGACCTTAAATAGCAAGGCCATAAGAGCGGTGACCCTCACTGGAGCTGTCTGTGTGACATCTGATGTTAAGGAGAGTTCTCTTACTGTCAACATGCCCAAGGTAGCCATTCTCAAGAAGAAATGATTAAAAATGCACAGATATTTAGGGAAACGCATTAAAATTGATGACAGTTCACTAAGTATACATTAGAGATTATAATATAAAAACGTCTAGTCGGCACACAAGGTTATGAGAAGTCAGGTCCAGAGTGATGCTGCCTGGGGTCTATTTATATAGATTGGACTGCCATAACACATGTAAAAAATAACATCTGAAATAGAAAATAAATCATAGGTGAACATGGACTAAGTAAAATGCTCTATGTTGCCAAGTAGACTTGGCTTTTATGGCGTTATTTGTTCTCCCTTTTACTAATTCTACCTTTTCAGCTATTACTTTCTTAAGGGCACCTGATCTAATTGCATACTAACAGAGACAAGTTGCTCAGCTTGTTCCAAGAATAAAAATGTGTTAGGTTAGCCAGAAGAAGGTTCAGTCCATGTCATATTCAAAAAGGTGTGGTAACTAGTCTCAATTTAGTCACAAACCAACTGGCAAATACGGGGTTCTTTAACTGACATGATTTTTTCTATGGGAATAAATTGTCACCTTATGATACAATAGAATTTATATAATTTGTCATTCCCAGAATAATCTGTGGCTATTTGTTTCCAATGGGTTAATACTTCCCAATTTACCATTGTCTCTTGTTAGAGCCACCACGGAACTGCAGAGACCAAAGAATAAAAGAATGAAATGAGGGTGGATTGAAGTAATAAAAATGGTCACTTTGTCCCTTGCTTCTGATGCTAGCACAGAGCAGGCATTCAACATTGGTGGGAAGAATGGTTTCTTCCCAAAAGATTCCTTATTTTCCTTCCTTTAAAAAGAAAGAAAGAAAAAATATCCAAGAATGTTACCTGAACATAATCACAGTAATCAACATTAAAAATTTTACAAAAAAAAGTAAAAGACGAATGGATTAAACTTTCACCACGTCTGCACTCTATTATCAGTTCAACACTTGGCACAATCTACAGCAGACACCACACTCCACAACTGAGATCAAGCCCAGAGTAACTTACATTTAGAGGTACCCATACAAGGATTAGGCATTTGTTATTCATTCAGTGGAGATCATTCTCTCCTCCTTAGAGCCTGCTGGACAGGTTCCAAACTCTCTTTAAAACTGACCAGGACAGAACACACCCTACACATTCCCATGGCAACTCAGTCATTGAGGCATCCAGTTTATCAATAAGATTATCTTACTTAAAAGATCTCTCTCCCAGTGTGACCTATCTCCATTGACTTGCCTCTTTCTATCCATTATTACCCTGAAGAAAGAAAACCTGTTTTTCAGATTAGCCTTTCAAAATTCTTTCAACCTTAAAACCTGTAAAGTCTAAAAAAATAAAATAATGATGTTTTCCCTTGTGGGCTACAAATCAAGGGCTTCTGAAATACAGAAACAAAACTATAAGAGAAGAAACAGAATTTTCCTTGTTGCTAATAACCAGAAACAAATAGTCAATGTTTCTCTTTCAATATGGCCAAAATCAGACACTTCATTGCATTATAAATCAACAACTCACTCAAGAAAGTCACTTCTTTGTGGATTCAGAGTTGTCTAGTTTCTTTCTGCTCCAGGACTATTAAAAGTGGAAACGTTGTTGCAAACACAGGGTTGCCCAAAAAGATCTGAGTATTCATACTGCAACTACCCTTGGGCACTAACAGCAAAATAACCATGTGCAATTTAACATATACACTTGTACCATCCTGGAAATTTCCAAAACTTTATACAATCAACTATCTCTATCTAAGGGAATATTATGAAAATAGCTTAGCCCAAGTCAGAACTCTGGCCAAGTGTTTATTTTGGCTTGCTTTATGTCCTACAACAAGCTATTATTTAAAAAAAAAAAAAGTAGCACTTTACATTTTTCTCTTTAAGTTTTGCTCACACTTGTAATTGTGTTTTGTCTTATGCTGAAAGAAAAGATCCCAACATATCATTCCATGTGGAGATTCAGCATATGAAAGAAATGGCATGATTACAACAATGGTCAAACTCCCTGTGACAGCCATAAAGTTCTAGGTAAACAAAACACATGTAAGTACATGAAGCACTAAGGTTACACTAATAACTTCCACCACCACCACCACCAACAACAACAAATATAAGTGTTTTTAAAGGAGGATCTGAAACTTCTTTCTAAAACTGATTTCATCAAGAACTATTAAAGCACTTTTAAAAAATGTTAATTCCCAGGAGAATCTTACTGGAAACTTTTCAGATAAAAACTATATCATTGGCAATTTTCACTGAAAACATCAAACTTCAGCAAACGCAACAATACTAGTCAACACAGTGTCTTCTAAGCAGGGCAGAGTGATGGTTACAATGTAGATTAGTATACATTCACCATGCTGAGGTCCCTGCCCAAATGCAATGGACTTCCGCAGGGCAATAACTTACAGGAGGATGCTGCCTAGCAGAGAAACAGGCTGTCAGTAATGTGCTAGCCTCTCACCTCTGAGACCTACTTTAAAATATAAACATAGCCACATTAAAAAAATAATTAGTCCTATAAGATGTCAGAGGATGTACATGGCTTATTCTGGGAAACTGATCACAGGTATAACGAATCCATTCATCCATTAACAGTATTTTGAGTGCTCCACAATGCTGGGCATGGCAGTTTCAACACAGAGCAAAAAGAAGGTTCCTGTCGTCACCCAGGTGTGATTTGTCTTTGGAACACACAGGTGGTTGACTACAAAAGCTCACTTGGTCATAGATTCTCTTGTGCGGGTGGGTAGGAAGCTTTTAAAGGATATTACTATCCACAGAAGTTTTGAATTTTTTGGTTTTTTTAGTTTAGTTTAGTAAGTCTTGGTAGGATCCTGAGATATGTGTTTGATTTTTTACTATTAGTTTCTTGGCTGGGACTTCTAAACTTTAGGCGAGCTTTGAAATCTCCTTCTTGTAAATACATGCCTGAAACCCATGACCAATTCACTGTGAGGAAACTTGCTTTTGAGACTATTACAGTAAAGTAAATAGTGTCTGGCATAATTCCAACAAAAATCTCTTTAAATCAGCATACAGGGTGCTGGCGAAATGGTTCAGTAGGTAAGAGAGCTCACTGTGCAAGCACAAGGACCTGCATTTGTATCCCAGGCACCTGTGTGAAAACACTAGGCATGGCTTTAACCCTGTAACAACAGCCCAGGGGCATGGGGGTAGACTGGAGGACTGCGGGAGCTTGCTGGCTACCCAACCCCTAACTAACCACAAAACGAGATCCAGGTTCAGTGAGAGATACTTTCTCATGAGAATACAGCAGAGGGGTAAAACAGAATGCCTGATATCCTCTTCCAACCTCCATCCACCCACCTTCCACATATACAAACAACAGAGAGAGAGAGAGAGAGAGAGAGAGAGAGAGAGAGAGAGAGAACATACATGTGCACATACAAAGGTAATTTTTTTAGTATACGTTTTTGTTTTGTTTTGTTTATTTATTACTTCAAGTTACACCTCCATCACAGTCCCCTCTCTCCACCCCTCCCGGTCCCACCTTCCCACCCTCTCCTTCCTCTCTGACGTATCCTACTCCTCTGGAGTGGACCACCCCTACATATCAACCCCTCTTAATTCAACAGTCATATGAGTGTTAAGAGCTTCCTCTTGCACTGGGGGCCTATATGGCAACTCTATTAGGGCAAAGTGTCCCACTAACAGGTAACATTAATTCATCAACTCATTACTATCTGGGCCCTTCCTGAAAAAAAAATCTTCAAATCAGGCTCTGTGCACTAGTCTGAGTGGCTTCCCCTGGGGTCTGAAGCTTCCAGGTCTCTTTCCAAGAAAGAGTTGCTCCTTCCTGCACTTGTAGTCTTCCCTGAGAAGCAAAAGAAGCCTCAGAATGGAAACCATCTGTTCTGGCATAAACAGACAATTTGGTGTAAAAAAAAATACTTAAAGAACTAATTGTTCACTTGTTCACAGAGGAAACACTTCCTGTCAATGATTTTTAAAAATCATCATCTAGAGAACCCTACTTTTCTAAACCATAATGAGTCAAGTGAAGGAAATAGTCACTGCTCATATACAAACAAGGATCAGGCATAGACACCTTCTTCCAGCTTCATAAACAGATTAGTCACTCTCTGGTATTGCCTACTGAAGTCATAGTGAATTATGTACTAAAAGTGAAAGATATAATAACACCTTTGAAACTTATTTTTTTAGTGGATTAAAAAGACATTATAGCCTACTGAGTTTCAAAGAAACTTAAATTTCCATCCACTACTTCAACATTTTAGAGGGAAAAACTCTATTTTTCTAAAATCTTGATGTCAGACTGAAAGCCTGGGAGAACATGCCAGGGATGCCCAATGAAAGGTCATTCCCAAGTAGGTGAGGGGTACAATTCAGCAGAGTTCTGAGCTGTCTCTTTAGGCCTTGGAAGATCAAAAGGAACACTATCACATAGCTTCAAATAATAGGATCATCACCTAGTCCAACCAACATTTTTACATTATACAACTAAGAGCCAAAGTGGTAAGTTCCCCAACTGCATGGCTGGAAGCAGAGACTGAGCTAGAATGACCATCTCTCTTACTTCAGTTCACCTCCCAGTAGCTTGTCACTTTCAAAACACCCCACAGAGCATGAGGCTGAGCAACAGCTCCTACCACTGACCATGCATGTTTTCCCCATAGCATCTGAGTATGTTTCTTTCCTGCAATTAAAGTGAACCTTTATCTGTTTCCAAGTTTTGTCCTTTTTGGACAGAAGTCTGTCTACAGTTGAAGCAAGGGATTTTTCTTGCCAAGAGAACGGCTTACCACCAATTCAATCATCTCCCACTGGAGATTCTTCGATGCTCATTTCTACTTGGAGTAGAATAGGGGGTGCTGTCAGGAGCTGACATGTCTCGATATCAAAAAATCTTAAGTTAAGAAAACATCTTTGAATGCCATATTCTGCAGATCTCTTGAGGTTTTTGAAGATGCCCTATCTATCTCTTATATTTAGATAAGCAAATATTGCTTGTCTCTTAGCAACTTGATTTCTGAGTAGCTTAGAAAATAACTGTGATAGACTGTCATAGTAACTAACAAAATGACATGTTTTCATGACTATTAGTTTCCGTTTCTTAATTATCCTAAACAGTTTATGTCGGTTGGTAGCGAGAGGTCAAAACTTGACCTTTAACAATCCACTTATGAGAGAAACCTAAAGGACAAAAGAACAGAATTACAGAAAATCTGAATAAAGGTGCTTCACAATAACCTACTTTCCTCCTTTGTTTTATGGGTCAATGCATTGATCCAACAACTGTACATGTCACTCAGTTGCTGGGACAGGTCCAGCCAATGGGAATGCCCTTAAAAATATGACTAACCGTGTTCATTTCTCAAATCTCAGATTGTAGCTGATACTATCAAGTTGTAAAAGTAGGATCATATATAAATACTACAAAGAAGCAATTAGGAAAAGACAGTGAGTGGAAGGTAATGGGGTATGTGGGGAGAAGGGTTTCCACAAACCGTGCAGTGGAAAAAGGACAGCATCTTCAACAAATGGTGCTGGTCTAACTGGATGTCAACATGTAAAAGAAAGTAAATTGACCCATACTTATTACGTTGCACAAAACTTAAGTTCAAGTAGATCAAAGACTTGAACATAAAGCCAGACACACCAAATCTAATAGAAGAGAAAGTGGGAAAAAGCCTTGAACTCATTGGCACAGGTGACAACTTCCTGAACAGAACAACAATAGCTCAGGCTCTAAGACCAACAATCAATAAATGGGACCTCATAAAACTGGAAAGCTTCTGTAAGGCAAAGAAAATTGTCATTCAAACAAAACAGCAACCTACAGACTGGGAAAAGATCTTTACCAATGCCACAACTAACAGAGGGCTAATATCCATAATTTATAAAGAACTTAAGAAACTAAACACTAAGAAACCGAATAATCCAATCAAAAAATGGGGAACAGGGCTAAACCAAGAATTCACAAAGGATGAATCTCTAATGGCTGAGAGACACTTGAAGAAATGCTCAACATCCTTAATCATCAGAGAAATGCAACTCAAGACAACCTTGAGATTTCATCTCACACCTGTGAGAATGGCTAAGATCAAAAACTCAAATGACAGCACATACTGGTGTGGCTGTGGAGAAAGAGGAACACTCCTCCATTGCTGGTGGGAGTGCAAACTTGTACAATCAGTGTGGAAATCAGTCTGGCGATATCTTAGAAAACTTGGAATAGCTCTACCTCCAGAATCAGCCATACCACTTCTGGGTATACATCCAAAGGATTCCTCACCAATCCACAAGGGCATCTACTCATCTATGTTCCTAGCAGCTTTATTTGTAATAGCTAGAAACTGGAAACAACCCAGATGTCCTTCAACTGAAAAATGGATTAAAAAACTGTGGTACATTTACACAATGGAATACTACTCAGCCATTAGAAACAACGAAATCATGCAATTTGCAGCCAAATGTATGGAACTAGAAAAACTCATCCTGAGTGAACTAACCCAGACTCAGAAAGATGCACATGGCATCTATTCACTTATAATTGGATTTTAGCCATATAGTACAGGATAACTATCTTACAACCAACACACCAAAAGGAATAGGAACATAGACTTTGTTAGCTATTAATAGGACAATTTGCCCCAGGGGTGCTACCATGTAGGCCCCCAGTGTAAGAGGAATCTCTTAACACTCATGACTTTTGAACTGAGGGGGGCTGACATGTAGGGGCAACCCACTCCAGAGGAGTAGGATATGGGAGAGGGTGGGAGGGTGGGGCCTGGAAAGACATAGAGAAGGGATTGTGATGGAGATGTAACTTGAATAAATAAACAAAAAAAAGAAAGAAAAGAAAAGGGGGGCAGAAACAAATGAGTTCGAGTTTGAAGCCAGCCTGATCTACAGAGCGAGTTCCAGGACAGCTAGGTCCACACAGAGAAACTCTGTCTCAAAAAACAAAACACAAAACAAACAAAAAAAATGAGCTCTAAGAACTTGAAGGGTAGAAAATGCCTGGGAGGCCACATGAAAGCAAAGGATGAAATCTAGCATTGACATCACGTGGCCTTGGTAGTCTGGTCCGCTTTAGTACTCCCTTCCTAGAGTAATCCTCTAAAACCATTCGAAATGTACTCACCAACCAAAGTGTTCCTGAACCTGCTGTACTTTCTTCCTGACAAATGTGCTCTTGCTTTTTGTATCCAACTCACTGCAAACCAAAGGATGAGGCAAGAGTCTGAGAGCTCCTCCCACTCCTTATGTCTCTTCAGAGTCATATATAACAACTAATCTCCAAACTGAATGGTACTGGTACACAAGCCCTATTGGATGTAATCACGTTATAGGAATACAATCTTGATCAACTAAGGCTCAGGGGACATGGAGCAAGAGGCAGCAGGAAGATTGTAGAAACCAGAGTATTGGGACGTTTTCTGTAAGGTTGTGTCTCCCAGGAGTCAGAAACTATATCTAAAAAGTTTTGTCAACATGGCTGCCTAAACATGAGCGGAGCAAGGACAACAGACATGCTGAAGCAGACAAGAGGAAGATCATGATACCACAACCCTACAGAAAGAACTATAGGCAACTAAGGAACTAAGGAACGCTGAGAGAAGGAGAAACACTCCTTCCCAGGAAAAACCCTATCAACTGGTTATCCAATACTAAATGAGAAGCCCTGAAATTATGCATACAAACAACACTATACAGGGTGAGCAGGCAGTACTTATGCATTTAGGAGTGTGTGTGTGTGTGTGTATGTGAGAGAGAGAGAGAGAGAGAGAGAGAGACAATAATTAATGAAAAAGGAAGCCATGAACTGAAAAGAGAGTAAGGAGAGGTATATGGGATGGGTTGAAGGGAAGAAAGTAAAGGGGAAATTATAATTTTTTAAAAAATAAAAGAGATAATTAAAAATAAAAATTGAAATTTGAATAAAATATTAATTTTAGAAATGGTATTGGTATTTCTTAGTCCTTCAAAACTTCAATATTTTTCTTCTCCTATCACTTAAAAACTACTGTTTTCTTAACTCTTTTCCTTCTTAACTGTTTAAGGATTTGCCTAATTTTCTCACTAAATGTTTAGCATCTCATATTATTTTACATAAACAATTTAATTGTTCTTAAATATCAACATTATATTACTGTTTAAGCCTGTTCAAATGAATCATAATAAGCCCTCATGGTCAGACACACACTTCCTTTTAATCATCTGAAAAATACTAAGGAAATGGTACCTGTATTTTTAAGGGTATAATAAAAAACATAAAAGTGATAATAATTAAAGTGTAAGCTCTGGACTACAAAGAAAAATATGTTGAAATACTAAGAAATTGTGCCAAGAAACCATGATTCATCTATTAAATGTCTACGATGGGAAAAGCAAGGTCAACAAAATGGACTCTGAATTGAGAGTGGGTGGAAAGGTGGGGGTGGATCTGGATCTAGGGCTACAGCTACAGGAGGAGCGAGGGATGAATCTGATCAAAATACATTGTATAAAATTCTCAAAAATATAATTTAAAAATGAATCTAAGATGTTTTTAAAATGGCGATGCAAGTTAGGACGGAAGCTGAGTTGGATATAGAACTTTGAACTCATGGAGATGGTAGCATAGTAGAATGTTAAAGTCAGTTGCCAAATATGTATGGACTGGTCATTAGGAAAATGTATGCTAAGCCTTATAATTTTCATAATTGTGGCCTAATTATTTTTGTTGTTTTGTGTTGTATTTGTTGTTATAAGAGAAAGAGCCATTTGTTGGACTGAAAGGGGAAGCTGTTGAGGGGAAAAGATATACCTTAAACCTAAAAAAAAAAAAGAAGAAGCAGCAGCAGATGGTGGGGGTGAAGGGGAAGAGGGTGGGAGGGTGGGACCAGAGAGGGGAGTAGGGAGGGGATTGTGATTGAGATGTAACTTGAAGAAATAAAAAAAAATGAATACATACATTTGTGTGTGTGTGTGTTTGTGTGTGTGTGTGTGTGTGTGTGTGTGTGTGTGTGTGTGTGTGTGT
>CAJQZJ010031560.1:4096210-4128362 GCA_907164525.1 Lophiomys imhausi
TGTGTGTGTGTGTGTGTGTGTGTGTGTGTGTGTGTGTGTGTGTGTGTATACATGCCTCAGCAGGAAGGGACACCCTCTAAAGGAGTTGGCATGAACTAGATTTTGAAGATGTGAATTGGTGCACATAAGTGTGTTACTTGGGGTGGCCAATGAGTGTTACTCAGCACCATATCATTACCACATTACCATCAATGTATCTTAGAGATGAGGGTAGCCACATATTTGTAGTAACAAATTATTTCTGTAAACTTAATATAAATAAAAGAACAAAATGTTGTCTATGACCTCATGCCTTCATAAACAGAACATCAAGTATGCTAGTACACTAATTTTTGTAAAGACTTTTATATCCAGTTTATCCTCCTACATCATTTGAAAAGGACTGTGGTCATGTATAGAGAACACATCCTGAACTAGAACTTTTGGTTCTGCTTCACTTCTTAACTAAAAACATCAGGGACTGTTGACACAAAGTTCATATGCAATTACAGATAACGAAAGCACCTGAATAGAAAACACCATCTTCTAACATAGCCCATCATTCTACCGTTGAACTGATTTCTCACTCACATTGTTCACCATAAAAAATTGATGACCCTACTAGCAATGACCTTTTCCTGGTTTGTTACATAGTCTGGTGATTTCACTGCATATTTCTTGCTCTTCATTGAAGACAAATTCTCCCAAGGCAATGAACAAACCTGTCCTTTACCAATCTCTCATTGTTCATCCCACTACCGAAGTATGGCATACACTACGTTGAATACAGGGATGGGCTAGTAGGGGCTGTTATTCACATACAATGAAGGCAGTTATCTACCATGCCAACGCACCTGCAATCAGCATTGAACGCACGTTAGGACATAAAGGTGTTATCAAGTTTAATGTGAGAGAAAGTAGGCAATTATTGCTTAGAACTAAGTATTTCCTTGGTTATTGGTGCCACAGAAAAATACTAATAACTTTGTTTAGTCCACTCAACAACACTTATTTCCTGCCTCATTCCTACCTACTTTAGGAGTTATATCCCTCTTGGAAAAAGCTAGGCATGGTATTCTTTTAGGTTTCACCAGGAAAATGTAATGTTTTCCCTTTGAAGCTGTGGTATATAATTAGTGATGATAAAGCACTATATTTTCTTCTGTAAAAAATTGTATTACTTTTATTATTAAATTAAAAAAATTACTTCTGTGATTCATTCAACTTTGTTGTGCTAACCCTTAGCTGGACCACTAATAAAAATATAATAGCAATGAATGGCGATCTTAGGAAGAAAACACTTCCTTGCAGGGGTCTAATGTGAATTTTGTAACAGACATTTCAATACCTCCTTTTCCTATTATCTCCAAGGATTAAGAATTGATGAAAACTAGAGAAGCTCATCCTGAGTGAGCTAACCCAGACCCAGAAGGATGCACATGGCATCTATTCACTTATAATTGGATTTTATCCATATAGTACAGGATAACTATACTACAACCAATGCACCAAAGGGAACATGAACATAGACTTTTTTCCTGTCGATGAGACACTTTTCCCTAGTGGTGCTGCCTTGTAGGCCCCCAGTGTATGAGGAGGCTCTTGGTCCTCATATGACTGCTGAACCGGGGTGGGGGACTGTTATGTAGGGACACTCCACTCTGGAGGAGTGGGATGGAAGGGATAGGGAGTAAAGGGTGGGAAGAAGGGACTGGGAGGAGTGGAAAGAGGACACTGTGATGGAGATGTAACCTGAAGTAATAAATATTAAAAAAAGAATTTATGACAATTGTTCTTAAAAACACTTTGATTTAAACACTCAAAATACAAATTGTGACATTGACTACTGCTGCTTTATTATCATTGTTAATTAAACAACCAAGAGGATAGGTGAAAACAGAATTAAGAACAGAAATCCAGGGTGCCCACCGAGGACTCAAAGGGTTGAATTACTTCTCAAACTCTAAGAAATGTCAGAGACATATTGCATCAAAGAGATGAACCCAAAGCCACTTATATGGTCTGGTGATTCCATTACCTATACCAGATAAAGCAGGCCCTTTACTGACTTCTCAATTGCTTCTGTTTCCTTTTTCTATCTCCTGAATAGACACATCCTTATAGAATATACATACCTGTTTCTGTCGAATTTTAACAATACAAAATTGATGGTTTTGCACAAGACTGAGGCAATAAGTTTGAAAGCAGTTTGAAAAGCTGTAAGTACTTTTCCCCATACACAATGTTTTGGAGTCTATGCATAGCTAAAACACATCCATCTTCAGGTTTGTTTCATTCCTTGGCTCGTCACTGGATGCTTCATTTATTCATGAAATATGCTAGATACTAGGCATGTGATATTGAGTCAAGAGCCTTACACAAAGGACTTTGTAATTAGCAAAGGACAGAGAGGAATGAGTTTGTCCTCTCACGCTTCATGACAAGGCTATCAGGAGACAGCTAGGCGGCTGGGAAGCCCTGAGCAGAGATACTGACACCAAGAAGATCTCCAATGTTGAGGGTAGGAGACTCTCAGCTAGAACACACATGTGAACAGGCAGTAGTCAGATGTAAGGAAGTGCATTTAACTGGGGTCACATTTAAGAGGCCACAGACCTCTGAGTTAATGACTCCATCACAACCCCACAGTTCCATGGCATAAGTGGAGAGGGTTAATTAAGATATTGATAAGAATGGCTGAGTGTCAGGCCACAGAAGCTCACCTGATTGGGCCTGATAAGCAGAAAATTGGCAAGGATCAAAGGACAGAAGGTAGAATGAGAGAATGAACTCTGTGAAGTTAATGTAACAACTACAGGTGACGTCAAGGCTTCATGGCTAAACCTACTATATGGATAAAAAAAAAGTAAAGAAAGAAAAGGTATTTGTTACTATGGAAATAGGATATTTTTAATTACGATGTAATATGGCAGAATATATATTAAATATTCCTAGTGCAAAGTACATGTGGATGTATTGTGCTATTTTTAGTGTGCTTAAAATATATTTTCAAATTTTATTAAAGACTCTCCGATAAAGCACTATACTTCAAAGACTTCTAACTTGCCTTTTAAAAAGAGCTAGGCAGCCTTTATTTACCATGGATGCTACAGGAAACACATAGTATAAATAGTATTTTCAATGAATAAAATTAACAAGCATGACTTGCTATGTGCTAAAATATTGTTGCTGCAACTAACTTTATTTAATTCACCACCATTTTATTTTTATCATTGTTTAGTGTGTAAGAGGCAATGACGACAGTGGAAAATACTCAACTGTTAATGAATGTGAGTTCCTATGAAATAATGTCCCTTCTTCCCTTCTATACCTTCGGTCACCTCTGACCGTCCCATAATAACCTTCCCAGAAAATGTCCCTGGAGAGAAGAAAATGACTAAAGGCTACTCCTCCTTCACCTCCAACCTCAGCATAGCCTGCAACACACTACTCAAGCAAGACAATAACTTCTTTGACTCAGTAATTAAAGTAAGATTTCATCTTATGAAACAAGACAATCTAACAAAGGTTAGGTCAACATAGAATAAAAGTGACATTTACAAGCAAATTCCACATCTTTAAAGTCATGGCCCCAAATAAGAGTCTGTGTGTTTTTAAGCAAAATTTCACATTTCATAACTCACATTCTCTTTGCTTTTCCCTTTTTTGCTGCCTTGGGTAATGAGCACTCCAGAAGAGGGGTACTCAGAAAGAAGTGTTATATACGAGGACTTCATCCTTCCTGACATCCTGTCCTGCAAACTGCCTCGGGTTTGTGTTCTCATGGACCCAACAGTACTTCACATAACCTAAAGCCTGGCACTTCTGATCTTTCCTGACACAAGTCAATTAAAGCTGCACACAGCCGCACGAGAGAAAACAAAGCTCGCGATTCCTGCAGACTGTGACAAGTTCCCAGGATCCATAGAACATGCCTCATAATGAAAACTCTATTAATCAAAAAACATGAAACAGAGCTGAAAATTAAAAATAGCACTTTCATATTTGTTATTCAGTGATACTTGCTTCCCAGGTGTGGTTAAAAATGTTCATCCAGGCACTTAAACGTTCAAAGGCTTTATCAGTAGAATTTTCCAAGAGAGATGGCAAATCAATTGCTGTTAGGAGAGAGCTGCAACATGGGGACTTGGCTTTGACTTGAACATTTGGAACTTAACATGAGAATGTGAAGCTTTCTAAGTGTCATTGGTGCCTCAGTTCCCTTACTGGGCATGCTTCTTCAATATCTACTTTTAATGGAAGAAAGCTCACTCCTTTTCAAACAAAGGACTTCATAAGTGTACCAGGGTATACACATAGAAAAAATGGCAAAAGAACAAAAGATTAGCTGTTTCCAAGTTACGCAATGAAAATAGGAATGAGTATTAGATAAATTCATCAAAAAATTTGACTTATGTAAACAAGTATATGCCAGTTAAAAAGGTCACTTACATGTCTAAGTACCCTATAGTTTCCAGCAGTTTATGTCCAAAACACAGAATAAAACACTGGGTTTCATCCCTAAAGTACTAAGGAACATTGACGTTGTACATTTTTCTTTAATGAGAAAAACACTGTATTTTTACATAACTATATATGCGGTATAATTCTCTCGGGAGCTACAATAATATATGAGAAGTTAGGCTTTTAGGAAACACTGGGGCGCTACTGTGCATTGATTACTATGTGAGGCCACAATTACCTGCTTTACATTATACTGAGGTTCCCTTTCATGTACATATTTAAACATGCAATCAATTTTCTAGAAAAATCTACTCATTAGGTAAAGAAGCCTCCAGTGAGAACAGGAGAGTATGAGAGTTAAACTTGACCATTCTTGTCTGTGTCTTCACAATTTTAATTGGTAGCTGCCTGGTGCCCTAGAATACCACTTACCCACATGCCTCCACAGAGAACTCTCTATATGCTGTTGTGCATGGCAGAAAATCCCCCAATGACTGAAATTAAAAATATTTGGCATCTAAAAGCTATTCCCACAGATAATGATTCATGTTTACTTTACTGCCTCCCTTTCCCACTCCCTGTTTTCTCCAGCATGTTCCCTCTTATTCCAGTTTCAGGTTCTAACATGTTGAACTGTGAGTTGCTTGGAGAGGGACATTCCTTTCTTTCCTTCCCGCTCCCATGTGGCTATTATTCCCTCAATAGCAGCGCCTGCAGTGAACACTGCTTTCAAGGTGCTAAGCTTGGTTGTTTCTTTTTTGCACTGGTGAGTTATATAATTGTTATTTTCATCTTAATTATCCCAAGTGAGTGGGAAGGCATTTCAAGTTTTGGCTCTGAAACAAGTTAACTAAAAAAGAAACTCATTCACGTGTTCATTCCTTAGGCATCCATTTATATCTTCATAGAAAAGAAATACACACTCATGGCCTTCTCCAGCAGACTATCCATAGTCTATAAAGAAACTTATCATCCAGCAAAGCTGTAAAGTGAAGGAGCCCATGGGAGATAAATTTTTTGTTGGTTCTTCAGTTTTTAATCCCCCACTTTTTTTTGTCCATCTTTTCCCTAAATCATGCATTCCTTCCTATATTTGATTACTGTCAAAAGTAACCATGAACTTTTTTTTTTGGTACCTTGAATGTGGATAATGTGACAAACAGCATAGGCTGCTCTTCCTCACAAAGTTTAGAATCTAACAGAGAAAAAGATTACAGAAACAATATAAAGCAAAAACATGCATGTAAAAATTCTCAACAAAATATCTGCAAATCAAATTCAAGATCACAGAAAGAAAATCATTCATCATGACCAAGTTGGCTTCATTGCAGATATAGAGACGATTCAAAGTATTAATCAATACATACAGTTCATGACATCAAAAAAAATAAATCACATGATCACCTAAATAGATACAGTAAAGGCCTTTGACAACCTTCAACATCTCTTCATGATAGAAGTCATAGAGAATCTAGGGATGGACTGAATATACCTCAACATAGTAAAGATTATATATCATGCACCTACAAACTACACTATGATAAATGGAGAAAAATTCAAAGCATACCCACTAAGATCAGGAATAAAACAATGATGTCCACTCTTTTCATTCCTTTCAATATAGTGCTTGAAGTCTTAGCTAGAGCAGTAAGACAAGGGACAGTAATAAAAGGGACACAAATAGGAAAAGAAAAACTCAAAATATTCCTGTTTGAAGATGAGAAATTCTACACACGAGACTCTAAGGTCTTCACCAAAGTCTCTTAGGCCTGAAAAACACTTTCAGGAAAATATTAGGGTATGAAATTAACGCACAAAAATTAGTAGCCTTCTTATATACCTATGAGAAACAAATTGAAAAGTAAATAGGGACACAGTCCTATTCACAATACCCCTCCACAACACACACAAGTAAAGACTTTATGAATAGTACTCTATAATGTAATCTCATGAAACTAAAATACTCCTGCATAGTAAAAAAAATTGTTAAGTGAACAGGCAGTCTACAGAATGGGAGAAATTCTTTATAAGCTATATTGTCAAAGAGGATTAATATGGGAAATACACAACACAAAAAACTAAACATGAGGAAAACAAACCACCAAACTAAAAGGTGGGCCTTAGATCTCAGCAGAATTCTGAAAAGAGTGATTAATAAACATCTGGAAAGGTGTTCAACATAATTAGGCATCAGAAAAGTGAAAATTGTGATTACTTTGAGATTCCCTCACACCCAAGTCATAATACCAAATGACAAACAAATGCTGGTATTAATAGAGGGAAAGAGAAACCCTTACGTAATCTAGTACAGTCACTAGGAAAATCAGTGTGGAGGTCCCTACAAAAGCTAGAAATAGATCTACCATATGATCCAGCTCTTCCAACCTAGACATAAGCCTAACGAGACCTGCATCCCACCACAAATGTAGCTGCTCATCAATTCACTGATGCTTTCTTATATTTTTGGTTGTGAGCCTAGCCTTTAGTGGCTGAGCCATCTCTCCAGCCCCACTGATGCTTTTTTAACAATATATAGAAAATGGAATGAGCCTAGATGTCCATTAACTGATGAATGAATTTTTTTCCTGAGAAAATGCCCTTAAAATAGTATTAAAAAACAAAAATTATTGGATTTTAAAAAAATGTAACAATGAATTTCTAAATGTCACTAGGATTCTTTTTATTTTTGCAGTAGTTATGATATAAAAATGGAAACAACGTATATTAGCAGCAATAAGGATTTGACTACGTTGAATCTAGAAGAAATGCACAGAACTATTCAACAGTAAGCTGAAACTTTTGAAAATAATGTTATAAAAGTCTGCTATAATATATGTAATCATGTCAAGTATTTTGTTGGTGGGGAGGGTGCAAATTACAGCAGGGTTAACAATAAGATACCATTTCCATTTTCAAAGTATACAGAAATCCAGCATCTGTAAAGACACATGGTACATTGGTAATGAGTTATACTATGTTGTCAAATCATGAGACATTTTATTGATGTAAATTTTAACTTTGTATACTTAATTTTTCTTTTGGAGATTCTGGGGGTCTTTGGAAGCTAGGAGCTGAGCCTAAGACCTTGCTAATCTCTACCACTAAGACGCATTCTAGCCACAGGTTATTTAATTTAACATTATTTTTGTTGGTGCCGATAGTGAACAAAATCCTCCAAAGAAACCCGTTGCCCAAATAATTAAGTTTAAAAGGTGGCACCAAGCAGATCATGCATTCCCATGGCACAGGACCCTGCTTGTGGCTCTGTGATCACCTCAGTCCATCAGAGCTGCCATCACTGGGGCATAGGAAGGCATATAGCCTTGCCGCTCTGAATTCCCATAGCCTTCAGGATTCACATCATGAGAACTAGCAGATGAAATATAAATTATACATCAATTCTGTTTCATCTCCACTCGACTATAAGCTTCCCAAGGTCAAACAACATAAATTATTCAATTCTTTATCCTGAGTATGGTGTTTGGTACCCAATAGTCTCTTAATAAATGCCTGCCTGTTGAATAAATGAAAGGCTGAATCACTGTTTATCATGGAAGGATAAATTATTTAAAACAATTTAAATAAATTTAAAGTATATTTCTTGGTTAATTTTCATATATAAATATAAGCACAGTAAAGGTTGTGTGTGTGTGTGTGTGTGTGTGTGTGTGTAACATTATGTTGCTTTGGCATCATTCTGAATTCAAGTTTAACTTTCTCATATCAGAAGTAGTACTCAGATGCCACTGTATCCATTTCCAGGATTATGCTACATACAAATACAAATAGTTCATCTAGTGGCCAGAGACAAGAACTGAGAGGCATAAGAACTTATATGCTAGGTGTCCCTACTTTCTTTTTTAAGAGACCGTCCAGCTCTTGCTCATGTCCTGACAAACCACAACCTTCTCGCACTGCATACCAATGCTCTGCACCAGCCTCACTCATCCTCCCTGCTCCAGGTTTGGAGGATTTCATCTCTGACTCATTATGCCTTCTATCCTCCCTTCCCAGGATCTTCAAGTAATAAATCTTTTAATGTCTTTTCTATGTTAGTAGTGTAATAAATTTGTGTTTCCTATCTGAAAAACTAAAGGCTGCCCCAGGCTCATTTCCCTGACATTATGGAGAATGCATGATCAGACTTCTAGTGCCAGAGTGATGGTCAGAGCGTGTAACTTGAACAAGAGTTGCGTAAGAGACACAAGAGCACCTACTAGTGTCAACGAGTTTCCTGTGCAAGGAATTCTATGTCTGGGATATCAGACAACTAACTATGCAAAGTTGTTTTTCAAGAAGATTCTTATGAAAGTCATACTGTATATATATATATGCATACTAGAAAGGACTCTAGCTTCCCTTCATTTCCCATTAGGAAAGGGTGCTACCTGCTCTGGTACTGTAATCCTAATTTTGATGGACGATCCTAAAATAGCATGCCTATTCTGTCAACACTGTATTACAAGTGAGGAATGGCTTAGTCTATAAGTCCTTAGAACAAAGTTCATTATACCTGTACTTTTGTTCTATACCTAGCATTAGGCCGACTAAGGTGAGTACAGATAAAAAAATGCATTATTAATTACAAATAGCTTGTGCTATAAGTAAATAATAACTATTTAGGGAGAGAAATATGTTTAAGATATTTAAAATAAAAATATGTTTAAAATATTGAGCATTATATAATGTACAAACCACATTTCTTCACTTATATGTACCTTTATTTCTATGTACCTGCTAAAATAACAAAGTTGGCCTGTCAGATTGATTGAGAGAAATTATTTTCTCTCCTGAATGAGAAGTTATTATTTAGATCTTCAAATCATTACCTGCCTACAAGCAAAAAATTAAACAGCTCTGTAAGCAAATGAAATTATAATTTCTAACATTAATAATTGCTTACATGGTATGATTCTGAAATTTCAAATGCAGAGCACTGTATTTGAGATTCTGCCATTAAAAAAAAAAAAAACAAGTTGCTATGCGTTTTTCAGCATTGATGCCACTTTGCAAAATGAGCCTGTCAACAAATTTGTACTCCCACACGTCATCAACGGAAATATGCATCCAGTCCCCTTTCTCCAAAAGATTAAAATTATATTAGAAATGGGACAGAGTTTTTAAGAAGCCTAGAGTTAAGTCTAAAACATAGGGTGTAGGGTAGGTAAAAACTGCATGAAAGAATACTTTCTCATTTCTTATACTACTCAAACTTAAAGTTTCTCAAAATGATTTTATGAGGGTATTTTCCTGACATGAAGACACAATATTACTAGGGTTGACTCACTTATGCAGGATCATTCTGAGAACCGATAGGCTGCTGCCTTTCAATGACCATTGCTTTTGGGGTACCGGTGGTTATTTTTCCTATTTGATTAAAAACACTAAGAGGTAAAGGGATTTTATTCAGGGACCTTGGCCTCATGTCTTCTGAAGTCCCCAGTCTGACTAGAAGAACAGGTTACATAAGGATGTCTTAGCAGGGACAGGTACTAACCCAACAGAAGCTCGGCCTTTCACCATGCTTCAGAGCAAAATGCTAACAGATGCACCTTCTGCCTGCCTAGTGGGTGAAAAGGGACGTATGAGTAATGGGGAGGAAATGCAGCAGCAGCAGCAAGCTTCTAAGTCTATCCGGTTACTACTTAAAATACAGCAGTTAAAAGCATTTTAAAAATAGATTATTGTATGATTATCCTGTACTATCCATTTATAAGTGAGTATATACCATGTGTGTCTTTCTATGTCTAGGTTAATTCACACAGGATGATATTTTCCAGTTCTATCCATTTGCCTGCGAAATTCATGATTTTCATGTTTTTAATAGCTAAGTAGTATTCCATTGTGTAAATGTGCCATATATTCTTTATCCAGTCTTCAGTTGAAGCTAAGCAACTAGGAGGGTCAGTCAAAGGGAGGATGCTTGAATCTCACTCAGAAGGGAAATAGAATAGACAGCTGAAGAGAATGAAGAGAGGGAATTGGGTAAGAGAAGGAGAGAGGGAAAAAAGGAGGGTAGGGATCAGCTGTGGAGAGCTCAGGGCAGCTGTTGAGAGGGCTGGGAGAGAGATGGGAAACCGGGGTGCAGGGCACCTCTGAGACAAGCTGGATATTGGTGACAGGGTAGGCCCCTAGGGGGATATGGGGTGACTCTAGCAGCAGGGGTATGGAGACTGAAGGGGCCTCCCTCTAGCTAGGTAGGACTTCTAGTGGAGGGTGAGGATCACCAACCCACCACAAAACCTTCAACCTAAAAGCTACCCTGTATACAAGATGTGCAGGGATAGAGATAGAGCAGAGATTAAGGAAATGCCCAACTAATGATGGGCCCAACCTGAGACCTACCCCCAGAGAGAGCCAACCCCTGTCCCTATTAACAATGCTCTGCTATGCTCACAGCATAACTGTCCTCCGAGAACCTCCAGGCAGAGGACCCAAACAGATGCTGAGACTCACTGCCAAACATTAGAGAGAGCACAGGGTGTCTTGTGGAAGAGACAAGGGAAGGACAGAAGGACTCAGAAGGGACAAGAACTCCACAGAGTCAACTAACCCAGGCCCATGGAGTCTCACAGAGACTGAAGCACCAGGACCTAGGACCCCTACACATATGTAACCAACGAGCAGCTTGGTTGTCATGTGGGTCCCCTAACAAGTGGAGCGGGACTGTCTCAGGCATGGATTCTGATGCCTGTTTTTCCATCACTCCCCGCTAACAGGTCTGGGTTGTGGTGCCTGGCCTCAGTGGAAGAGGATGTGACTCCATGTGCTGGGGTGGGATAGTAGCAGGTTGGGGAGGGCTCCCCTTTTCTGAGGAGAAGGGGAGGGCAGATAGGGGGAAGGAGGGTCCCTGAGGAGGGGAGGGAGAGGGCTATGATCAGAATGTAAAATGAATACATAAATGAGCTTATATAATAAAAGTTTTAAAAATTAAAAAGCACTTGAAAAACAGACAGGTGTCAAATGTACACATGTCAATCAGAGGACTCTCCACCATTGATCCCTCCTGTTCCTGTTCCCAGCAGTGACCTGCACACCTGCCACTGCCCAGCCTTCAGACTGCCCTTGTCTTCTTGAAGGTGCTCAGGATTTTAGACTATAAAGATCTTATTGACCTAATGACCTTATAAATCTGCTCAAGAATGTGCGTTTTAAAGATATCCATGGTAACTGTAGATAAGCTCTGTTGTAACGTTTGACTCTGTTGTCCTAGTCAGTCGGGATTCCTTACAAATCTCTCCAAAGGTGTTAATTCTCATTGCAAAAGGGTCTCTATAGACTTGAAAACATATTTGCTCTTTGGAGATATACAAATGAAATTGATTTTTTTGTCTAAGATTTATTTTCATTAATTTAAAATGTGTGTGTGTGTGTGTATGTGTGTCACGTGCGCACAAGAGCATGCGTGTGGCATGTGCAAATGAGCACGGATTTCTGTGGAAGCCAGTTGATTCTCATGGACCTGGAGTTACGAGTGGTTATGAGCTGCTACTGAGAGTGGGTTCTGGGATCCAAACCCGGGTCCTCTGCAAGAGGAGTGCATGACGTCACAGCTAAGCTACTTACTTTAATAGCTGATGTAAGAAATTTCAGCGTATGACCTTTTTCATCACTAAAAAGGCTCATATAAGTTTGGTTTATTAAAAAAAATTACAATGGAAAAAAACCCAAGGACTGCATTGCCCCTTACCAAACACTTCAGTTGCCCCTGAAAAGGCACTCAACAAAATAAAAATGCAGTATTCTACTGGAAGGGTTTGACAAAATCTCTGTAAACCCTCTGAGTATACTGTAACCCCACTACTTTAAAGGGTCTTTGAGTTTTTTAATCTAAAGGAGGTGTGGACTGAAAATAAACATGGTAAAGAACTGACTTCATAAAATTCTCATTTCCCCAGCATACTAAAGCTGGAAAAAAAAATAGGCCCTTCTGTGCTAGCAAATTCCTCCTCATAATGCCAGTGGGTAGACTGACAGTGATATTTTGTTGTGGTTGTTGTGGGGTCTATAATACAGGACCTGAGATTTCAATTGCTCCCAGTTGGCTCTGAGTAGATGATAGAGAAAATTTATTTTCAGTGAAAGATTCCTGCCAAACTTATCCAAATATCAATTTTAAACATGCTACACTCTATATCACTCTTTTTAGAAACTTTTATTCATCTTTCTTACACTCTGAAAAAATATTAACAAGGCTAGTGGGTCCTCATTAGTATAAAATTACAGTGAGTTTCATCACGCATATATGCTAATTCTCAAGGTTCAACACCAATAAAATACAATTGTCGGTCTTACTATCAAGCCATTTTAGTAGCTTTCCAGGTGTAGAGAAGAAATACGTATCAGCTTGATGAGAAGGTTGAAGAGACTTTCAGAATACACCCCAGGGTTACACTTTATAAAGTCAATGTCACATTTGCACTAAATGCATATTGACTGACTACCTAGTGTGTCCCTGATACTAAGGTCTAAGTATGGAAAGACAAAGTTCCAGATAATAGTTTATGAAAGTTTGTAGAAAATATCATGCATTGGATCACTTAAAAATAAAATAAAAAATCATATGGTATGTTGGGTAGTAGTGACAAATGCCTTTAAACTCAACACTCAGGAGGTAGAAGCAGGTAGGTCTCTATGAATCTGAGGCCAGCCTGATCTACAGAGGGAGTTCCAGGACCCTCAGGGCTACCCACAGAGAAGCCAGTCTCAGAAAAAAAAAAATCAAACAAACAAAACCAATATTACGACAGTGTTACCCAGATGATGTGGGTTACTCTCAGGAAGGGCTCTTAGAAGAGGGAATATGGGAATACTAGAGCTGAGTTTGAATGGCTAAATGATAGATAAATCAGAGTAAGCCAGAAACAGATGTCCAGTAAGTTTATTTTAGTCAAAACAAAAGTATGAGCTAAGACACGGTGGCAAGACAGTATTCAGGATTCATGAAAACTCATCAGAAGTCTGTAACTGTAAACACCGAGATGAGCAACTGAGCAACAATAAGATAGATAAAAATTAGACTCTTGGAGGCTTATATACTTCGAATCAGGATATGGGTTCTGAGTACTGTTTTGTGAGTGTACAAAGGAGAGGTGTACCCTCCCCACTTCGCCAATTATTCTTCCAATGGCCTGGAGGAAGCAATAAAGAAACTTAGGTTGAATGATTCTATTAACATTTTTAACCATTTTTCCATTCTTATTTGGGCCCCAAACAGGTTTACTACGTCCCAAATCAGCAGGAAGTCATTTTAAGAGAACAACGTCCCATCCCCAGAAGGTGGGGAGGGTGTTCTCCCCCTTTGGTTATTTGATAGATAATAGAAAATTTTGTTATTTAGGGGAAAAGACTACAAGCTGTTAAATGGTCTTGTTAAATGGGTTTTGGAGGTTAGACCCAGGGACTTCTCTCTTTTGCTTTTCTGTATCCTCCTTTCTCTCCTATATAGGAGTGAACAGACTTGAGAACAATGGGACATAGACATAGTATAGGAAAGAACAAGAAAAAAGGACAGATTATTGAATATAGCTTTATACCTTTGTATACTGATACAAAATTAATATTATATTTGGCTAAATTGGTATTGATCATCATATATTAATGCAAAATTAAGATTGTATAGGACTACATCGGTATTGATCTTTGTATATTGATACAAAATTAAGATTATACTTGGCCACAATGGTATTGACCCTTGTATATTAATGCAAAATTAAGATTGTATAGGGCTACATCGGTATTGATCTTTGTATATTGATACAAAATTAAGATTATACTTGGCCACAATGGTATTGACTCTTTCATGAATCTTACACTATATTTTGCTTCTGTTAAGCTTAGACTAAAGTGGCCTGTTTCCTCATCAGTTGGATGATTCCAACTGGTGGATTTATATCCCCTGAAACTTTTATCTGTACAACCTTTTTTACGGCTGTCTGAGAAGAGGCTAAAACCAGAAAGAATATGTATTTTTTACTTGCGGAACAACTGATGTTGGGTCATTTTAAATTATGTTTCTTGCTAAGGAATGACTTAGGTCACAGAGCTGTTGTGACTTCCAGCCTTACATATGGATAACTTTTACACTTAAGTTTAGAAATCATTAAGGGAAATCCCTTTCTCTCTTTTAATAATCTACTCCAGAGCCAAGACCAACAGAAGTATCTCTTCCATGGGGTGGAGTTTTACTGAAATATTGCCTAAAAACTGCTGGATTAACATTTATCCAACTTTACATTGTGTTGTAGTCCAGGCTTTGTCTCCAGTTACTCTGTTGCCATAAATTAACTATCTCATCTATGTACAGCTCTTTGTCCCCCAACCTGGAGGTTGAAGAGACAGGAATGACAAACAGGAAAATAAATTTTCAGCTCAGAGCAGAAGTCACAGCACTACTGAGGGATGCCCTGATTAACAGCATCTACTATCATCAAACGGATGTAGTTTTCAAGCTCACACAATGGTTTCCTCCCTTCAATCTGTCTACTTCCTTTAATTCAGCTTGCTCTATAGCTAAAAGATGAATCTATAATTTCATTACATAAGCAGTTTACTTTATTAGCTACTTACTAACTTTAAGATATAAGAGTATTCATAGGCAGCTGGTTGTTTCACTCCTCATTAGACCTTACTGTACAAGTCCTTAGTATCTTAAAATATCTGCATATGGTTTTCCTTCTAGGCACTTATGGTACAATTCTATAAGCTGATTTCATTTGCTAGTTATCTTTGAGCATCAAGAGATCCACATTTACTTTAGTATCCTTTTGTTCATCCATTCAATATAAATTTAAACACATTTAACGACAGTCTATCTTTATACCTTTGTATATTGATACAAAATTAGTAGTTTATTAGGCTAAAGTGGTATTGACCATTGTTTATTGTGCAAAAATAAGATTGTATTGGATTACATCGGTATTGATCTTTGTATATTGATACAAAATTAAGATTACAGTTGGCCACAATGGTATTGACCCTTGTATATGGACGTAATATTAAGATTGTATTGGGCTACATAGGCATTGATCTTTGTATATTGATACATAATTAAGAGTATATTTAACCACAATTGAATAGATCTTTGTATATTGATACAAAATTAAAGGTAACGCTTCCTAATGGTATCATACCTAGAGATACTTAAAAATAAAATGTGAAGCTCTGGCCTCTTGATACCAACCGTCTAAAACGGTCTAGGATAGTTAAGTAAAACAAACTCCTAGTCATGCAAACATGTCACTTTGTTAGCTACTATGACAGTCTATCACAGATATTCTCTAAACTACCCAGTAATCAAGTTGCTAAGAGACAAGCAACATTTGCTTATCTAAATACAAGAGATGGATAGGGCATCTTCAAACACCCCAAGAGATCTGCAGAATATGGCATTCAAAGATATTATCTTAAATTAAGATTTTCTTTTCTTTTTTTTTTGATATCGAGACATATCAGCGCCTGACAGCACCCCCTATTCTACTCCAAGTAGAAGATAAGCATCGAAGAACCTCCACTGTAAGATGGTTGAATTAGTGGCAAGCCTATCTCTTGGCATGAAAAAACCCCTTGCTCCAACTGCAGACAGACTGCTGTCCAAAAAGGACAAAACTTGGTAACAGGGAAGTCGACAGCCTAACTCTGCCAAGACAGGATAGGTAAGTCCTTCATAATCCCTGCTCTACAACAAATGTCTGTCAGAGAAACAGGACCCAAAGCCTGAAGACTGATGCAGAAATGTATGGAGAGAAAATGGGAACTGTCCAGGCAGTCACTGGTATGTCCTTTCTTAGTTTTGGAAGCTGCAGGCCCTGCACTTCCTATATAAGCAGATATATTTATCCCTCTCAGGTCTCTGAGGTGGTTGAAGAATAGACAGCTAGAGTCTCATAGTTAAATTTTGAGTTGTTTAGGAATCAAGAGGGTGTTATAGATCTAAGAAGATACTCTTAAAAGTGTGTTGCAAGTTAATATGAATGTTGAGTCAGATATAGACCTTTAAACTCATGGAGATGGTTAGATAGTAGAATGTTAAATCAGGGGCCAAATATGTATAAACTGGACATTGGGAAGGTATACTGGGCCATTTAACTCTCATAAATGTGGCATATTTATATCTGTTGTTTTGTATAATACTTACTGTTATAAGAGAAGGAACCATCTGTTGGACTGAAAGGGGAAACTTCTGGGGGGAAGAGGGTGGAAGGGCGGGATAGGGAGGGGTTTGTGACTGAGATGTAACTTGAAGAAAAAAAAATAAAGTATTTAAAAAAAATTTAGGTGGATAAATGGTGTAAGATTACATTCTCAAATTAAAGGTAACAGATATTCACTTGTAATAACAAAAAGAATGTGCAGTTGAGAACTATAGGAGCCATGGGAGTGTAACAAGAAAGATTATTTAAGAATTTTGAGGGCATTTCCCCTAATAAAGAAATTTCATCACTTTGCATTCACTAACTTTAAAACTGTGGGGAAAATTATGGTGTTAAAATAATGCCATATTACATAGAAATTAACACCACAAAGCATCAAAAAACACATTTTACATGATATTTACCTATATTATTTGAGTAATAGTCATTGTGGTAGCTTAAGTAAAAATGGCCCCCATAGACCCACAAGGAGTGGCACTATTAGGAGGTGTGGCCTTGTTGGAGTAGGTGTGACCTTGTTGAGGTGTGGCCTGTTGAGTAGGCGTGGCCTTGTTGGAGGAAGCGAAGCGTGTCTCACTCTCTTATGCTGCCTGCAGATCCAGATAAAGAACTCTCTGCTCCTTTTCCAGTACTATGTCTGCTCACATGCTGCCACGCTTCCTGCCATGATGATAATGGACTAAAGCTCTGAAACTGTAAGCCAGCCCCAATTACACGCTTTCCTTTATAAGAGCTGCCATGGTCATGGTGTCTGTTCACAGCAATAGAACCCTAACTAAGATTGTCATTCATTCTTACATCCGTTTTCAGAAAATTTCATTGTGATATTAAATAAACAGGAAAGACCTTCTAAAACATAGAAATAGTATTCAGAGATCTGGTTGAAGAATTTGTGAACTTTTTGTTCTTTACTATGCTTTCAAGAACACCTCCCTGTAACCTGAGTGACCTGGAATAGTTTAGATCATTTTTACCCTCAGTGACGGAAGAAAAACTTGTCCAGTACATCCACTTTGTGCCTCTGAGTTACTTCTCCTAAAGACTTTTAAACAATTTTGGAAATCCTAAGTTATATTTCCACCCTGCATGTCTTTTCTTGAAATTTGATGTATTTTAAGCACAGATTAAAGTATATTCTGTGAGATTATACTCATGTAAGACCTGCCTTCCTATGAAAATATTTATAAAACCAATGAACACCTAGGCAGTCAATATCCTTTACACCTTCTTGCACAATTAATCATAGCATCAAAGGCAAAATGAGAACTTACACATGGAGATGGTTTGACAGCATCACTTGGGAAAAATCCAACCTCTCCTGAAGCTAAGTTTCGTCCCTATGAAAGAAAAAGAAAACACCACTGAGAACAAAATACTAATGCCATGCTGTGGTTTATACAGTGTTGTTCAACTTAAGGTCCCTGGTTGTTTACATACTGCATTTAGTACCTAGCATTAATTTGTGGGCCCAGAAGAGGAAGCAAAGGCAGAGACATGTTTTTTTCTTCACTGTTGAACTTTCCATGTGGTTTTAAGCTACAATTATAAAATAACTGATGTACTTGTCAACACACCATCCGATTGTGACACTATTTCTCAGTCCTATGTGGAGATGAAGTCTAACAAAGTTTGATGCTTACAAAGTTCTTAATGCTTTCTACATAGCGTTTTGAGTTTTCATTAATTCTTGAATTGATCTTTTATGGTAGAGTCGATTACTATCTTTAGTTCCGCAGAAGAAAGAAACAAGGCACAGAGAAAGTAGAGGATGTCGCTATGATCACAGAGTTAACAAATACCAGACCCAGAATTCAAACTTGGGTTTTCTAACTACAACTATACACAACCTCTCTACACAAGGATAAGGCTCATCAAAGACAGCACTGGAAAACAAAATGGAAAAGTAGCTGGAGCCTGTCTATGACATCTAAATATTATTACTAATTTTCTTATTTTACCAAAAGCAGTATGTACTTTTAAACTGCATCAACATGAAAAATTGCTCATGAATTTGAAGATGAGAACATCATTAGGGAATTGATACCATGGTAAGAGAAGAGAAATTGGAGGAGGAACATGGGCATTGAAAACACTAGCACCTGTGAGTCTTCCCTGTGAACTAGATTTATGCACAGAGTACTAGGGGAGTTAAAGGCTGAGAGATAGGTCAATTATCACTACAGGGACTAATTAGATAACCTATTCAAATAGAGAACATGAATCATTCAGGGGGAGATCTAGGTAACACAGGTAATAACATAGGTAACAAAACTGTGGTGGGAGAAAATACAGAAAGGGCACAGAACTTAGGCACTAGTGCAACTACAAGGAGGAAGAAGTCTTCAGGAAGGAAGATTCAGAAATTAGGGAGGGAGGGCAGCACAGTAAGTAGGACTGGAATGAAGTGCTTCTTCATTTATGTCTACTTACTGAGTATTTGACGGTACTTTAATGAAAGCCTGTCATTGAAGAATAAACAAATAAGAGTATTGTTTGGTACATATCAGCACCCAGACTTTTATTTATGAGTGCATGGCAATTATGGGAGCAACCACACCCTTTCAGAACTCAGATCAGAAGAAAAAAAAAGAGGGGGACATTTTTTAGGGAGATAAAAATGAGATATTTGAAATGGCACTACTAAAAGATAGAAATGTTTGCATATATATAGTAAAAATAAACTATACTAATATATATATTGTGTCTAATAGGTAAAAGAAAAGCTTTACAATAATTTTTCTAAGCCTTATTATAAGATAAAATAACAAATTAGAAAACTATGGTTTTTGTAAGAATGGTGACATATCAACTCCCCTTCTTTACTAGATCAACAATGATTCTCAATCTACAGAATTACAGAATTCAGAATAAAGGAGAAGGAAGGGTGTCTTTGTAAGAGTAATGGTGGCCAATATAATACCATCCACTTGCTCAGCACAAAACTGGCACAGGGCCTCCTTACATCCTCTTACCAGCATACAAAGCAGTAGCACAAGCTTAGCAGAATAGACAATTATTATTCTACATGGTCTTCTCCGTGATTAGACCCTGAGTTCTTTGAAATTGGCCACAAAGCCTCTAGGTCGTATTTACTAGAGTAAATAGTAGCAACTAATAATTAAATTATGTCAGGATAAAAGGTGTAAGTTGTGATTATTCTGGGTCTCAGTGATGGCAAGTGCATGTAGAGATCACATCACAATCATACTGTTGGCCCACCATTCCCTTGCTTCACACCTTTGCTTTCTAATGTGCCAGAAACAAAAAGTTTGCAGTTAACTCTCTTCCTGCGTAGATGTCTCTTGGTGTGCCAATAGGCTTCTTGCACAAGGTTGAGGATCTCACATAATAACATGTGAGACCAAGACTGGTGAGGTATATTAAGGGAAGTTCATGGAAGCATTGGACAACGTGAACTGGCAGATGTTCACATCACAGTCATGAGCAGAGATGGCCGAGTAGCACAGCTGGAGTACATGTACATACATGGTAACAAGATTCAACTTCTGAGTTTTGAATGGCATGTTGAAAAATGCACCCATGTGGCCAAAAAAGAGGATACATAATGGGGCATGGGAACATCTTCCAGAAGCAAAGATAATTTTCTCTGTTGAAGAGAACTTTGTTCCTTTTAATCTTAAGTTACCTGTTATCTTAGGTTTCTTTGCAGGGTGGCAGTGGGGGACGGGAAAGGGAGGAGGTTACATGTGCCCATATCCTAGATTTTCTCTTGATCAAAGAACCCGCTAAGCTCAATAAACTCTGCTTGTCAAAAAAAAAACTGAGGGGGGGCTGATATGTGGGGGGCCCCTCACCCAAGGAAAAGGATGAGAGGAAGAGGGAGTAGAGAGTGGGAGGGTGGGACAGGGAGGAGAGGAGGGAGAGGACTGTGATTGAGATGTAACTTGAATTAATAAATGAATGTCTAAAAAGGAACCATATTGTTTATTCTTTCATATCTTACCTCAAGGAAAACACCAGAGCAGATTTCACTGATCAGATTACCAATGGTTACTGTCAACTGTTTTAATTTTTTAAAAATTTCTCCTAATGATATACCCTAGCAGTACAGTTACATCTGTATAAGGGTCACACATGTTCCTTAAGGCAGGAAGGTGAGAAATACTGTGACCTATCTTAACAGATAAATGAAGTTAGAGTTCCTTTCTAATCCTGTAAGACATTAGTCTTAGTTCTGGGAGATAATGTGTGCTATATTCAATGATTTCCATTTATTAAGGAAATAGCCACCCTATGACATTTGGAGGATTCAAAACAAACCAGCATGTAGGCGGGACGTCTTTGGCTCCTTGGTGGATGTGTGTGGGAGGCACGTTGGTAATTCATTAATATTAGTGGGTGGAGCAGCTGTCAATTCCTACACATGGATGGAGCTGTAGGTTGTAACTATGAAATAAACCATCCTCAAAGACAATGAATGACAGTGCACACTTAATGTGATGATCTCTCTATGAGGGTCTAACTAACCTTGATGAAAGACATATATCTGAATTTTCTTCTTTTATTCTTATATGAACATTTTATTCTGGGTCAGATAATCAGCTTGTCATCTTTTTAATGTCTATTACAAACACCAGACATAGGGAATAATCTTTTAGTTATCTTCCTGTCTGATATTTGCTCTGTGAGTCCCTTAACATGTTCAAGGTCAACTTGAAAACATTTCTGCTTTGTACTATGTGTCACCTGATATACAATATGCTATCTTTGTATGCATTTATTCTGCAGGGAGTCTTGCATCATGTGATGAGACTTTTGTAAATTTAACGTCACAGGCCAAATCTTCTACTGAAATACTTTCTTTGGAAAAGACCTGAGAAAAAAGGTCATGAGTTGCCTCTGTTGAGAACAGAGGCAACTTTATGACTCATTAAATAAACTGAAGCAGACACAGAGAAAATACTGAATTATAATTTATGCAATAATAATGCCGCTCTCTGAAAAACAGGTTCCTTCTGTAAAAAATATATCAAGCTAAAATTATTGACAACTTTCTCTGATATCCCTGAATATCACAAATGCAAATGCACAGTCAGGCTTCTACTTACTGCTAACTGACCTCAGGTTTTAACTATTCCTCATTTTTCCTCAAAAGACTCTACCATGGATCACAATGAATTTGAACTACTTTAGATTTGCCAGTAGAAATAAACCTGTAATCTACCTTTAGGGAGAAAAACATTAAAGCATGCCAGGATGCCATAGCTGGAACTGCATTTTTAAATCCACAGACAAGAAAGGCTTAACGTGACGGAGAATGTCCTCCAAAAATCTTAATCGTAAATTGCTTGACTTCTAACTTTGTGGAAAAAAAAAAAAAAGGAACAAATTGCTTTAAGAAAAATACGACATCCCTTCCCCGTGGCTCATTTATCCCCCTAATACTATCTGGACTGGAGCTTTAATGCACTCCTGGAAGAGCTCAGAATGATTTGAAACAGATTTGGAAAGCCAAATGTAAAAAGGCTAGATTAATGGTTATTCATGAAAGGTGGGAAATTCTCCCCCATTATAGTGCCCTAAATACTCAGAATGCATGCAGAATGGTGCTGTGAGATTACTGAGCAGTTTATCTCACATGGCTAGTGGCCAGAGCAACTACCACTCTGACCAGTCATGTCTCCACTATCAGAAATAAACGGCTTGAGCGCTGGGAGGGGAGAACATACAGCAAGCTATGAATTATTGGAAAAAAATAAATAAAATAGGGATTAGTTTATTGGATAGATAGGTAGGTAGAGATATTAAGGAGATTAGATAGATAAATAAAATAAATGTGAGCACTATTTTTTATAAACATTCAGATGAGCTTTGTAAAGACAAGTAATGAAACAAGTGCCCCAATAATGGGGAGGTGATCAGAAAAGAGACCAGCCTAAGACTGGCATTCACTAATGAGTGATTTGTGCTTACAGCTGTGGCTATATTCTAACTGTCATCATCTGTGAGACACATGGCCTGGCTACTTCTTCAAATGCATATAAAGACAGCATCACAGGCAGGGGGTACCAGAATATCTTGCTTTGTTTCCTAGCCTGCTACAAAAAGCTGTACAACCATAGGCAAGTCACAGTGGTAAGCAGCAACGATGACAGGATCGCCCATTAGTACCTCATCAGGTTGTTTAAGGGTTGAGGAATTAATATGTATGGAAGCCATTTGAAAATGCTGTGGTGTCATTTTCTCTTTCAGCCACAATATTGCTTTTGAATTATTCTCTAATCATTCTCTTAACATTCCACTGAAAATTGATCATTCATGTAATTAAATAAAATGACTAAATCCATATATAAAACCCCATTATCCTCTTTGTAGTCAAGCAAATATACTATTTCTCTCACAAATAACATGGACTTTCATTGTCACTTTCATTTCAATGGCCAATCTACATTCTGGAGAGTCTATTGTTTTAAACAAAGGTTTTCCTGTAAGTAAGCATAT
The DNA here is from genome assembly GCA_907164525.1 of Lophiomys imhausi. Lineage (NCBI taxonomy): Eukaryota > Metazoa > Chordata > Mammalia > Rodentia > Muridae > Lophiomys > Lophiomys imhausi. The sequence goes on from CAJQZJ010031560.1 coordinate 4,119,268, forward strand.
CCTTTCATCACTCATTGCCTCCTGAAGAGAGAGCAGGGTAGCTACTTTCCTGCCAAAGAACACTGACAGTTGTCAAACACCATTGTGTGTCCTTAAGCACTTAATGGTCACTGTGAAGACTCCCGAAGCATATATGCACACACACAGGAACAAAACCAAAGCTGCCCACTTTGTAGCTTCATGTTCAAAATGGATAGGATACTTAATTTTGGTTGGTGTATGGATTTTAAAAGCTCATAAAGTGAAATAAGGACTTAAAATTTCCATTTCTGATGTTCACTTCTACATAAAAAGCAATTCTGACTTGTAGTGTACCCGCGGACTCACGCTCTCACAACACTATTCTGTTTTTGTTTTTCTGGTGAACTATACAAGAAGTTTCTTTGATGGAAGAAAACTATTCGGCAAGCTAAATCCAACAATCATGCAGGTGAGCCAAATCTCAAGCAGTTCCTCAATCTAAAATCCGCAAAGAAGAACGAGGTTTGGCCACATTTTGGAAAACAGCCTACTGGGAGAGAAGCTTTATAACTCCCAAATAATCTATGCTCAACAAAGGCCTATTGCAGTGTGCAGTCTATTTTTTTTTCTTTCTAATTGTGGCCAAAAAGAACTATGATTTTTTGAAGCCTTAGTGATTCTAAGCATAAAGGAAATGTTTTAAGTATGAGTTTTATGTGTTAAATGTTCACACAATGTTGGACACCTTTAAAGAAATAATTTTCTACTGAGAGCAGAATCAGTGCTTTGATGAAAAGTTCAGTGTTTTGAAGCACACATCGCATTGTGCTAGGCATGAGCAGAGTATAAATGAATGGACACGCTACGTTTCAAGGGTCATTTGATAATGTCACTTTGTTAATTAACAACTAACTCTCCCCCCCAACTTCTGGTATACTTTCATATATTTCTACGGGCTTTTAGATCACAACAAACTTACAAAGTAATAATTTGTTGTGACCAGAGCACCTGGAGCCAGGTGTTCTGTTCCTGGCCTTCCGATCTTAAATAAGTCACTCAGTCTTAGTTTCAATTTACTCCTCCACCAAGCAAGAGAACTGACCAAAGGACTCTCAATGTCTCCAGAACTGTGCACCTTCCATAAATTCTGTAGTTTCCCAGTAAGTTATTGTTGCCCCCACAGTCCTCAGGTCCAAAACTTGTTCATGATGGTAGGGATGGGTAATTTAACCTGAGAGCACTTACTGAGAGAAGATAAGGATTTCCTCCCTAACTTTCATTTTGACTAAGTATGAAGTATCTATATACTGAAGTATATGAGATTGGTTTCCAAGGAATTAGATATGATCACCAATTCTTCAGAAAATTGAATCATAAATAACTAAAATTCAATATGTTACAAATTCAAAAATCAATATCTGAAGGGGACGTGCATGTTCCCACTCTACTGAACTTAGGGAACCCAATCAACAGTCTTGCCAGAGGAAATTCCAGACAGACAGCCCACTGAATGTACTTTTTTATTGACACAGGTTTTCAGTAATTGTGCCAGAAAGTAGCTGACATGGCCGCAGCATAACAGAAGAAAAAGACAACAGAATTTGTCAGAACTTTATCCCCCCCCAAAAAAAAAGATTCTCTTTGACTTTATAATAAAAAAGAGGTAGAACTAATAAACAACTGAATTTCTACTTAGGTGTAAATAAGTATAAATCCTGTACTCCACAAAGTAAAGGATAACCTATGCTTTGCCCTGCAGCAAATTCAGCAATGCAAGTAGAAATGCAGGTAGAATGCAAGTAAGAAAACTAGCTAACAGTGCCCATCTCCAGAGTTAACAATTAAGGCCTCACCCACTGTGTCAGGAGACTTGCCAATTCCCATAATACAGTCTGTGCACTTGGAAACACTCCCACAAACCCCGTTTATGATCTATTCAATCAAAGCCAGTTGGCAATTACCCAGGGAAAGTGTTTCTTACAAGCCTTTACTAATGTCTATTATCTTCTGTAATCATCTCTCCAGGGCCTTCCTTGCTCCATTACAGTCATGTGTTGCCATTTCTCCTTTCCTGTAATTAGGGACCATGATGCTCTCAGGGTCAAAATACTCAATATTTTGAGGCAAATACCTGTCAAAATAAAGGTCTGTTGATTGTAGGATATACTGACCAACTAAGAATAGCTTTGTATCCACACACTCACAAGTTCAATTTTGCCTTGATGGCTTCTCCTCATTCTATACAAGCTCTGGGAGACAGTGCAGAAGCAAGGTGAACTGAGGGACTTCTTCACACCGGGCTCCCACACTAGACAGGGTGCTCCATGATCATAACTGAGTATTTGGCTTAAACATCTCCATGGCAGGAACCTGGCTTGGGAAAAATACCTGTCCGTTCTCGCAGAGACTGAGATGCCAACTCTCTAGCTTATAATATCAAAAAAAAAGAGTTGGCTTTATTTTGGATTTAGGAATCTGTTTTCTTATCAACAAAGATCTCATAATGCTTATAAACAATTCTTTAACGTTTCTATTTTCCTGGGACTAGGACATTTGAATTTCAGATCAAGAGAAAAAAAATACACAGTTTTATGAAATGCTCTTGGAGCTAATATTCTTGTGTGCTCGAGAATTGTTAGTAAAGTGTGGTCTTAATCCTTTGCAGTAATGTCCATAGTTTCAAGGAGGGAAATTCAACCTCTTCCTCCTCCCTGCACTCCCTTGTCCCTCCTGATCAGAGACTGTGGTAAGTTCTCATTAAGCCCAGTTCTTTTTCTCTAATCTGCTGACTATGCATCACTACACCCATGATCTTTGATCCTTGAGACATCCTAGGTCTTTCTCATCCAAAGCAGTTCTGTGGAAAGGGTTCTTGGTCTCCATCCACTACTTACACCAGCCATGCCTTTCAGAATTTATCATTTTCACTTTTCTGTATGAGGGGGAAAACCCCTAAAAAACAACTCAGAAATCAAGTGTAACAATAAAGCGAGTCTCTCAAAAAAGGTAGGATTCCCATATATGCCTAACACACAACCTTGAAACTAAAAGAATAGAGGACACTTTGATTTTAATTCCACAACTGGCACCAGATAAAAAAGGAGGCAATAAACTTTAAGACAACAGCAACAACAAAAACCACAACTCTCAACATGACTTTCCCTTTACCCGCTTTGTAAAAAACTCTATGAACTAGTCAGGACATGTGTAAAAATACCTTCACTGTGTAAAACAAAGATCATGGAGAGGCACGATTTGTAGCTGTGAAGTATCACGGCTCTTTTCTACATTGTTTAATTTTCATTGTGGATAGAAATACGCAGTTTTGGCACTGATTACAGTTCCACACTTATAATTGCCTTTTGGTTCCAATTAGCTCAGAAAATTTCCCCAGTGGTGCATGTGGGTATTCATGAATGTCAATGGAGCAAATAAAACCCCATGATCTAGGACACAGGATCCTCACTTCTTCAGCATCTTTTAGCCTAAGAAGAAAACACATGGGGAGCACTCTATTGGAGTAGAAATCAAAAATGGTACATTTGCTTGCCTCCTCTCTTTCTCCCTCTGCTCCTGGCCTCTCTTCTCCCTCTTCTCTCTGCCCTTTCTCCTCTTGCTTTCCTCCCTTCCTCCCTCTAACCTCCTCTGCTTTCTGATAAGTATAATCTGTATACTTTCTATGAAAACAATCTTCAGATGAAAAAGGCACGCCAGCAAAAATGATTGTCTGTACATATCACATTACTTAAAAGCAACAGGTTAGCTGTCACCAGTCAAGTGGTGTAAACTGAATGTTCTATATGTTGTTAGACAACAGCCAAGCCTCACACCTGCACCAGGAAATATAACCCTAAGTGGCCAATTTCCTACTTGCTATTCATTTCATTTGAAGACCATTTTAGATAGCTCTCAAGAAAAAGAAAAGACAAAGAAAGAAAAGAAGACGCTGCCAAAATGAATCCCTGAGAAGAGAAGACAGAAAAGAGTGTATATTCACAGCTCAACTGACAATTCATTGTTTGAAAGACATTGCAATGAAAATGCAGAGAGCCCACTTACTTCAATAGAAATTACTGTTGTGATAATAACAATGCAGAAGAGACTAATATCTATTCAAAGAAAGAGAGTCCCTGATTCATCCTGGGGAGTAATTTGTATGCTCTGGGCATGGTGTGTGCTGAAAACATGACAGTCTACAAGAAAATCTGACTTTCTGCATTAATGAGTGAAGTGACTCACTTGAAAGGGAAAGCCATTTAGAAATCAAAATTTCTTGAAAATGTACAAATAGGCCAAAGCTCTTAACTAGCACAAAAGTCCTTCTAAAAATTCAAATGCAAATTCATTTGTGGTAAGTACTTCAGATTTCAATCTAAAGGCTAAACTCTATGTGTTTTTAAAAATAGAATTTGCAAAAACCTCTTAGCTGATGAGTTTGAGGGTTTTCTCCACTGTTCCTTCTAGTAGATTTAGTGTGTCCTGCTTTATGTTAAGGTCTTTGATCCACTTGGACTTAAGTTTTGTACAAGGTGATAAGCATGGGTCTAATTTCATTCTTTTACATGTTGACATCCAGTTGGACCAGCACAATTTGTTGAAGATGCTGTCCTTTTTCCATTGTATGGTTGTGGCTTCTTTGTCAAAAATTAAGTGACCATAGGTGTGTGGGTTCATTTCTGGGTCTTCAATTCGATACCATTAATCCACTGGTCTGTTTATATACCAGCACCATGCTGTTGTTATTACTATTTCTCTGTAGTACAGCTTGAAATCTGGGATGGTGATACCTCCAGATGTTTTTTTTAATTGTACAGGATTAATTTAGGTATTCTAGGTTTTTTGTTATTCTATATGAAGTTGAGAATTGCTTCTTCCAGATCTATAAAGAATTGTGGTGGTATTTTGATAGGAATTGCATTGAATCTGTATATTGCTTTTGGTAAGATGGCCATTTTTATTATGTTGACCCTACCTATCCATGAGCATGGGAGATCTTTCCATCCTCTGATGGCCTCTTCAATTTCTTTCTTCAAGGACTTGAAGTTCTTGTCTTTCACTTGCTTGGTTAGAGTTACCCCCAGATATTATATATTCTTTATGGCTATTATGTTGGGTATACATGATTCCTCACCAAATCACAAGGAAGTTTCCTTATCTATGTTCATAGCAGCCTTATTTGTAATAGCTAGAAACTGGAAACAACCCAGATGTCCCTCAACCGAAGAATGGATTAAAAAACTGTAGTACATCTACACAATGGAATACTACTCAGCTATCAGAAACAATGAAATCATCCAATTTGCAGCCAAATGGATGATTCATTCAACTTTGTTGTGCTAACCCTTAGCTGGACCACTAATAAAAATATAATAACAATGAATGGCGATCTTAGGAAAAAAACACTTCCTTACAGGGGTCTAATGTGAATTTTGTAACAGACATTTTAATACCCCCTTTTCCTATTATCTCCAAGGATTAAGAATTGATGAAAACTAAAGAAGCTCATCCTGAGTGAGCTAACCCAGACTCAGAAGGATGCACATGGCATCTATTCACTTATAGTTAGATTTTAGCCATATAGTACAGGATAACTATACTACAACCACTGCACCAAAAGGAACATGAACATAGACATTTTTCTGTCAATGAGACACTTTGCCTTAGTGGTGCTGCCTTGTAGGCCCCCAGTGTATGAGGAGGCTCTTGGCCCTCATATGACTGCTGAACTGGGACGGGGGACTGTTATGTAGGGACACTCCACTCCAGAGGAGTGGGATGGAAGGGATAGGGGGCAGAGAGTGGGAGGGCAGGACTGGGAGAGGTGGAAAGAGGACACTGTGATGGAGATGCAACCTGAAGTAATAAATAAATATATATAAAAAAACCTCTAGGCAAAGTCAATCTCAAAATAATGCATTCTCTGTCCTGATCATCAACATCATAAGGATTAGAAACTGGTCCAATATAAAACACAGAGTGAGAAGCACTGTAGGCAATTTTTATGTATATGAATGGATGACTACCTAGACAGATGGACACACTGATGGATCTGTCTGGATGGCTGGATACTGTTTAATGACTACAATATGATACTGATTATTTTAGAGTGACAATTGTCACTCCCACTTTTCAAGTAATAAAACTAGAGTCCTTAGACTTAAATGTTTAAGGCTATCACCTTGGTAGATGACAGCCAAGAAAACTCAGCAAAAGGAGCTCTGATTTTGAAATTCTAGCACAGGAAATGAAAAACACTTAACTCGCTTCTCTAGTCTTTATTATGTATTCTCTGAAATGAGACAGATTAATATATAAGAAGAGGTGCATGAAACTATACTCTTGAAACAATTAAAAAATTCAATCCCTTAGAGAAACTCATATTTTGTAGTCTGAAGAGTTCAAACTACAAAATATGTTTTTTTAATCATGAAGATGAACAAAATATATACATATGACCCTGTAAACATACTTACACACAGAAATTGAAATCAACCAAATGATTTTATATATCTGAGAACCAACAAGTAGGAAATACTCTAATGCTTTGTTGTTTAATAAAACATGAAAGTAAACTGGTCAGTTTTCTACTATGAACCTTCCATATGTCCACTCTGCAAAGCATATTTTATTTAATCATGACATCTTTCTTCAGGACTTTGTAACATCTTTAATCTTGTTTTAAAATAAGAGAAAAACAAATGTGTCAATTTCAGAATGAGGTTTGGAGCAAGCATGTCTTCATTATATGCTAATAATTTAAAACACTCCCCTTATTTAGTATCTATCATAGCCAAAAGAAATGAGTTCATTGGAACATGTTGGATTTTTTGGCAATATATAATAGGTTGATTTTCAATCAATGAGCACATAACAAGAGGAGAAAATGCCATAATTACCATGGAATCTTACCAAGATAATCATCCACTTAGTGGCTCACATAAGATATATTTTGGGCTAAATACAAGCCTAGGTTCAAACCAAGCCCATTGTATCCTAGTATTTGGAAAAGGGGCTGTATGTTTGTATTATAAAGCTCCCACCAGTTCCTTTAATCAGGCCTGTGAATGTGGCTCTTGTCTGCCACTTTTCATGACACCTAAAACTAAATTACACGGTATATTTAGCCATCCAGCTATTTAGTCACAAGTAAATGACTTTACTCCAGGGTTTCTCACTCTGCTACTGTTCCTTCCAATAAGTCCAGCTAAATAACCTTTAAATGATTTAGAGGTAATCATAAGACAAGGCTGGCGCATGTTAGGCCTAAGTCAGAAACACCAGGTGAACTTTAAACATATGCCTGACAATGTAAATCTATTACTAGTTGGCAGAAAGCATGAAAGATTCTTCTAAAAATAGGAGATCTAAGGTCAAACCAACGAAAGTTCATACTACAGCATGCAGGTGTCTGAACATTGTATTCAGAACTAGCACTTGATGCATAATTGCTATCTGAAATAAATGTACTAACTATTCTTCTCTGTTCTAAGCACTAACTACTCTTCTTCCTAACCATTAGACCTGAATTCCACTAAGAAGTCACAGACACATTTTGTCATTCAGTGCTTCTCCTCATTTATCTTGTGATTCTTTTGAGTATTTCCAGAGCCTTTTTAGCACCACACCAGAAAAATCTTCACATGTACAGACAGCTGAAAAGGAAATGAGGATTAGTAACAATTTTCTTTTTGTATAGAAAGAAATATATGGAGTACAATATAGTAAGATGATTTTGAGGCCCACTGGACAGAGCCCAAACAGTCTTCTTTTCAAGACACTGTGCTCTAGGGAAATAAGTAAATAAATAAATAAATAAATAAATAAATAAATAAATAAGCAAGTCTGTGAACATTAAGAATAATATGAAAGTATCACCTAAACATACTGTTTAACATGTTTATGCTTCAAAAAATAGTGAATAAAAATTAAAAAGGTATAATTAAGTTTTATGTGTCTATGTATCAGGAAAATAGGGAACAGAATGCTTGGTTAGAAAAACATTGTATCTACAATTCTCTCTTCAACAGAGTTAAATGTCTGTGGGCACATACTGGTGTCCTGCTGAGCCATCCCATGATCTTCACTGTGGTGGCAAGCATACCACGGTTCAGGGACCACTTATATGCCGCAAGAGCTCCAATATTTTGTGCTTAGCTTCACTATTTTCTATTGATGTCTCTAGAATGAGAAATTGACTGGCTTCTAGCATCCTCAAGGGAGGCTTACAAAGGAAGTTTTTTTCCTTAGCACTGCTCAGACAAATACCACAGTATTTTCTGTGTGTAGCCCACTGTTCCTGAGTGTTCTTTAGTGAACTCTGTCTCTGGTATTTCATTAGCATCGTCTCCTTTCCTGTGTCTGAGCTCCATGCTTAAGCCAATGCAAGCATCAGAAGTAACTACACCAGGTCTGGGTATAAAGCTTAAGGCATGGCAGCTTCTGCCTCTGCATTCCCAGAAGACAGCTGCAACACACAAAGTCTGACTCTGAGACCACTATGGTGAACAGAATTCTAAAGAGTACCTAAGGAGGTATATGTGGTCTACAGCCTCCACAACATTCCCAACAGGGTCCGTCTCAAGTATCCACCGTGGTATTCTAGCCGCTGCCGGCCCTCAGTTGTTCAATATCACACTAATATCAAAGGTGGCAGAAGAGCCATCATATTAACACAGAAAACTACAAGATTCCACAAATCATCACTTAGAGAAAATGGACTGTAATACTCTTAGAGACTTCATGATACTGAAGAAAGTATATTTCAGTCTTCATAAAGAGGATGACAACTAACAAACCATCAAGTTTGTTAGGGTAGCATGAGCTTATTCAGTGGTGAGAAGACCTCAGAAGACACAGCACAGTATGAAAGGTAAGAGCTTAGACTCACTCAGGGTCAAGAATTTCTATGTTTAACTCTCAGTTCTGCCCAGTAACTTTGGAACTTTGAACAAGCTACTCAACTTCTCAGTGGCTCTTCCTGATTATGTATAAAATAAGAATTACAATAGCAATTATTTTTTTCAGAATTTTCACTAATAATACATATATATTATATGCAAAATACTATATGTAAAATATGTAAAATGATACTATATGTAAAATATGCTTGTAAATCTACTTTGTGTCCAAAAAAA
>CAJQZJ010031560.1:4149471-4167082 GCA_907164525.1 Lophiomys imhausi
CCAGCCATACCACTTCTGGGTATACACCCAAAGGACACCTCACGGAGACATAGGGAAGTCTCCTCATCTATGTTCATAGCAGCCTTATTTGTAATAGCTAGAAATTGGAAACAACCCAGATGTCCCTCAACTGAAGAATGGATTAAAAAATTGTGGTACATCTATACAGTGGAATATTACTCAGCTATAAGAAACAATGAAATCATGCAATTTGCAACCAAATGGATGGATCTAGAGAAGCTCATCCTGAGTGAGCTAACCCAGACTCAGAAGGATGCACATGGCATCTATTCACTTATAGTAGGATTTTAGCTATATCGTACAGGATATCTGTACTACAACCAACACACCAAAAGGAACATGGACATAAATTTCTTTTTTCCTTTCCCTTTTTTTTCTCTTTCTTTTTCATCTCTTTTTTGTTGTTGTTCTTTGTTTTTGTGGGTTTGTGTGTCTGTTGGTTTTTTTTTTAGTCCCCCCCCCCCGTAGCAAGGAGACACCTTTCACTGGCAGTACTGCCTCGTAGACCCCCGGAGTATGAAGAGGCCCTCAGGCCTCATATGACTCCTGATCTGTGGTGAGAGACTGTTAGGCAGGGACACTCCACCCCAGAGGATCAAGATGGAAGGGTCAGGGAGTAGAGCATGGGAGGGTGGGGCTGGGAAGCGGGAAAAGAGGACAATATGTCAAGGATGTAACCTGTAGCAACAAACAAATAAATTTACTAATTAAAAAAAAAAAGCAGGTAACAACGTTAAAACACTGTAAATAAAATAAAGGACACAGCTGTTCAACCTGGTTTTATGAACCTCCAAGTGTCGAAAAAACGTAGAGCTAAGGTAAAATACAGGAGAAATGTGGTGTTAACCCATGCCTTTAACTTCAGCAGAGACGGGAGGAGCACCATAGAGTTAGTGGACTTAAAAATTCTAGAGTTACACGGAAAAGGGTGGTGAGGGTACACACCCTTAATCCCATCATTCAAGAAGAGTACACCCTTAACCCCAACACACTAGAGACAGAAACAGGCAGATCTCAGAGCTCAAGGTCAGCCTGATACAAAACAAACTCTAAATAAAGAAAAGCTTCGATCCAGGAGTGGTGGAACACATCTTTAATCCCCTCAGATGGGAACCACAGGTCTCAGATCCCAATAATTAGAATGCAGAGACACACACATAGGATTTGGAAGGACCTAAGTTTAAAAGCTACTTACAAAAGACCCACACAACACAAACAAATTGTCCTTCGAGACCTCAAAATATATACACTAAAGCTGGTTTAGCTCCAAAATAACAAAATAATTTCTTCTTTAAACCAGATTGAAAGATAACACTTTATATATTGTCAAAAACCAAATTTGCTTCAGGAGAAATATTACCTACCCCCCCCCAAAAAAAAGAGGGCGATTGTCCCTGAGTGAGGAATAGGGCAGGGCTCTGTTCTTATCTTTCCAGGAGAATCAAAGCATCCATTCAAGGAACCCAGGGACAACTGGACAACGGAAACCTCAGCAGAAAACAGAATCAGACAGCAAAAGAAGACGAATGACCCAGATGATTCAGCCTGACAGACTCCCTCAATAGATGTCTCCATCAAAAGCCTACAACCACAACAACTCAATATCACTAAGACCGTTCAGCTCTACACAATGCCCCAGCCAGAACCTCAGTAAAGCCTGGAAGTTCAGCTTCTGCCTACAAACTCCTTAGGACATCTAAACAGCTGAGAACAGAAGGACTGAACATAAAAGGATTGTATTAACATTTTTAACCATTTTTCCATTTTGGTTTGGGCCCCAAACAGATTTACTACAACCCAAATCAGCAGGAAGTCATTTTAAGAGAGAGACGTCCCATACCCAGAGGGTGGGGAGGGTGTTTCTCCACCCCCCCCTTTTTTCGGTTATTTGAAGGACAACTGAAAACTCTGTTATTTAGGGGAAGAGATTACAAGTTGTTTAATGGTCCTGTTTAATGGGTTTTGGAGGTTAGACCCAGGGTATTCCTTCTTTCCCTTTTCTGTATCCTTCTTTATCTCCTATGTAGGAATGCACGGACTTGAGAAAAATCGAGACATAGACAGCACAGGAAGGATCAAGAAGAAAGGTCACATTATTGAATATGCCCTTATACCCTTGTATATTTATACAAAATTAATAGTATATTTGGCTAAAGTGGTATTGACCATTGTTTATTGTGCAAAAATAAGATTGTATTGGTGTACGTCAGTATTGATATTTGTATATTGATACAAAATTAAGATTATAGTTGGCCACAATGGTATTGACCCTTGTATATGGACGCAATATTAAGATTGTATTGGGCCGCATAGGCATTGATCTTTGTATATTGATACAAAATTAAGAGTATATTTAGCCACATTTGAATAGATCTTTGTATATTGATACAAAATTAAAGGTAACGCTTCCTGATGGTATCGTACCTAGAGATACTTAAAAATGAAATGTGAAGCTCTGGCCTCTTGATATCAACCGTCTTAAACTGTTTAGGATAGTTAAGAAAAACAAACTCCTAGTCATGCATGCATGTCACCTTGTTAGCTACTAAGACAGTCTATCACAGATATTCTCTAAGCTACTCAGTTATCAAGTTGTTAAGAGACAAGCAACATTTGCTTATCTAAATATAAGAGATAGATAGGGCATCTTCAAAAATCCCAAGAGATCTGCAGAATATGGCATTCAAAGATGTCTTAAATTAAGATTTTTTTTGATATCGTGACATATCAACTCCTGACAGCACCCCCTATTCTACTCCAAGTAGAAGAAAAGCATCGAAGAATCTCCAGTGTGAGATGGTTGAATTAGTGGCAAGCCTATCTCTTGGAATGTAAAAACTCCTTGCTTCAACTGCAGACAGACTGCTGTCCAAAAAGGACAAAACTTGGTAGCAGGTAAGTGGACAGCCTAGCTCTGCCAAGACAGGGTAGGTTAGTCCTTCACAATCCCTGCTCTACAATAAATGTCTGTCAGAGAAACAGGTCCAAAACGCTGAAGACTGATGCTGGAATGTATGGAGAGAAAATGGGAACTGTCCAGGTAGTCACGGGGTTGTCATTTCTTAGTATTGGAAGCTGCAGGCCCTGCACTTCCTATACAATCAGATATATTTATCCTTCTCAGCTCTGTGAGGTGGTTGAAGAATAGACAGCTTGAGTCTCATAGCTAAATTTTGAGTTGTTTAGGAATCAAGAGGGCGTTCTAGATCTAAGAAGATGGTTATAATAGTGATGCAAGTTAGTATGAAAACTAAGTCAGTTATAGAACTTTAAACTCATGGAGTTTAAAGGTCGAAGGTTAAAGTCAGGGGCCAAATATGTATGAACTGGACATTGGGAAGGTATATGGGGCCATTTAACTCTCATAAATGTGGCATATTTAATTCTGCTGTTTTGTATAGAATTTACTGTTATAAGAGAAAGAACCATTTGTTGGAATGAAAAGAGAAGCTGTTGGGGGGGGAAGAGGGTGGAAGGGTGGGACAGGAAGGGGTAATAGGGAAGGGTTTGCGACTGAGATGTAACTTGAAAAAAAAAGTACTTATAAAAAAATATAACCATTCTCTTTTAGATGATGAAATATAAAACTCAAGGGAAGCCGTGAGTTGCATGTGCTTTCACTGATACCAACGACATCAAGGTGCTGTTCCTTTAGTCTTGACACTTCAATTAAGATGTGCTGTTTTCTTTGACTATATAAATAAAGATCTGAAACAAATTGTGTATTAACTTTATAAGAGTGGTTATGAATTTTATAATTTTTGTTATAATCATTATTAATTAAGATTAATGTGAAGTTGGCTATAAACTATTGAATTAATGAATAGATAATAAGGTTTGGTTGATCATTTAACATTTATTTACTTATTTTTTGTTTATTTAGTGCTTCAAGTTACATCTCCATCACAGTGCCCTCATTCCACCCCTCCCGGTTCCACCCTCCCACCCTCTCCTCTGATGTAGAGTGTCCCTACATATCAGCCCCTCTCAGCTCAACAGTCATATACAGGCTAAGAGCTTCCTCTTACACTGGGGGCCAACATGGTAGCACTGGTAGCACTCCTAGGGAAAATTGTCCCCTTAATAGGTAACAAAGTATATGTTCCTGATCCTTTTGGTGTATTGGTTATAGGATAGTTATCCTGTACTATATGGCTAAAATACAATTATAAGTGAGTAGATGCCATGTGCATCTTTCTGAGTCTGGATTAGCTCACTCAGGAAGAACTTTTCTAGTTCCATCCATTGGGCTGCGAATTGCATGATACCCTTGTTTCTGATAGCTGAGTAGTTTTCCAATGTGTAAATGTACCACAATATTTTTTATCCATTCATCGGTTAATGGGAAACAGAGCTGAACTTCACAAAGGAGGAATCTCTAATGACAATGAGACATTTGAAGAAATGCTCAACATCCTTAATCATCAGAGAAATGCAACTCAAGACGACTGTGAGATTCCATCTCACACCTGTCAGAATGGCTAAGATCAAAAACTCTAATGACAGCACATGTTGGTGAGGTTGTGGAGAAAGGGGAACACTCCTCCATTGCTGGTAGGAGTGCAAACTTGCACAACCACTATTTGAAATCAGTCTGGTGATATCTTAGAAAACTTGAAATAGCTCTACCTCAAGACCCAGCCATACCACTCCTGGGTATCCACCCAAACGATTCCTCACCAAACCAAAAGGACATATCTTCATCTATGTTCACAGCAGCCTTATTTGTAATAGCTAGAAACTGGAAACAACCCAGATGTCCCTCATTTATTATTTTTACAGAAGGAAAAAAAAAGACTTTTTCTAGGAACCTGGGTCAGGCAATTTAGTAAACTGCAGATAGTCTTCAATACCTGGCTAAGTGTGGAGAGTATTTTAGCCATATTTTTTACAGTATTAGGCAGGTAAATCTTCCTAACACATTCTGACTAGAATTAAGGAGCACCACTGTGGATCTTTTCCAATTCATGGCTTTATGCTCTCTGTATTTCACTCTAATCCACCCCTGCTTTAGCAGTCATTGACCTTCAGGTACAACAAGCAAATAAGATGACTCTAAACAAAAGAAATCTCTAAGCTTCCCTTATCTTAGCTGACACAGTGGTGTCAACAATCCAACCCTGAGAAATAGAGTGTGGGCCAGTCATTCCAATTACCAAGGAAACAGGCAATGGAGATGGCTTACAAACAGCATTTGGACATGGCTCGTCTGGCATACATGCAAATCAGAACAAAATTAATGCCTTGTAATCTTGAATCAGAAAGTCATTTAGGATTGGAACTTAATGACTAAAAAAAAAAAACAAAGACTTTGTTTAACCAAGCTATTGAAACCCAAGGGAAGAAGTTATGATCCCAAGCACCAAATACAGCCTTCTCTGTGAGACACCAACTAATTTAAAATAAGCTTTAGAGTCTGTTTATGTTTTGTATCTTTTCTGATAAAATTTTTGTTCCATGCTATAGGGTATGCAGAAGAACATAATGTTACGCCGATAGTGGGATACTGAACTACTCCTAAGAAGTCTACACACTGGGACTTAATGCAAAGAGAACTGTGCTATGTAATACAACACAATAAACTGTGTCTGCTAGAGGTTGTACGATCCTTATTTTTTAAGACACACCCTACTATTAAAGATCCACAATAAATTTATTCAACATATGAACAAAAAGCAGGGCTAACTCCAGCTAGCTTAGCAGCTTCTTCAGCAAGTGACAGCTATTTGCTAAACCTGGCAAAGGCCTTTCTTTGCTTATGACTGAAGGTTTTCTGTTCCTTGTCTTCATTTCTTTCTTTCCACAAATATTCTCAAGCTGGCTTCCTTTCTTTTTACTTTCTGCAGTTTTGCTTACTTCTCAATCACCTTTTGAACCATTATGATCTGAGCTTCCCTATAAAAGATCTCCAGGAATGAGCATGTGTATGTATCCCTAACAGTGGCACACACAATTGATACACACAATTTGTGTCATTTGTTTGAACTCCGAAACATGTACTTCTTTTTACTTCCCTTTCCAGGAGACCAATGGATAAACTTCAGTGGTCTCTCTGCTACAAATTATTTAAATTGGAGTATTTGTTTGTTGGCTTTAGTATAACCACGCCTTTTAAGAACTATAGCTCGTGATGGTGCCACTGGCTTTTCTTATCCCTAACCTCAGGACTTCATTGGGCTGAAACAAGGTGCTAAAAGACTGAACTGATTGGCCCCTTCCAGTAGTCATTCCTTCCATCCTTCTTGATGGTATTCTCTGATGGGAGTTACTTCCGCTACTTTTGATGTCTGGAGGGCTAGCAGTCATCTTTGGCCCTGCAGCATTTTTTAAGTGTCAGATCAACTATAACACTATGAAAAAGCCTTGTTAGCATCCAAGAAAGTTCTGCAGGAGAAAGCTCCAGCTGCCATGCCTTGCAGAGATGTGGAATGCCCCATGCATGCTTTTATCATGTCAGGGCTGTGCTTGTCACTCATTATCCATGTACCCACTTGTCACATCCTTCCCAGGTTTTTATTATATGAAGAACCTCTTCTGGTCAAGCCCAATTTCTGTTCTCTCTCACAGCCCAACAGATGCTATAGAATGTAAGTTACTTCCAGCAGCGAGGATGCCTGGATCTTAGTTACCAATTTGACAAGTGTTTCCATTTTCCAAGATGTGGTCATGCTGCCTGTCCTCTGCTTTTGAATTTCAAATGTGCCATTTATGTCTATAGATTTCCTCCTATTTCTTTTCTCTCAGCTCAAGATGTTTCGATTTCTTTAAAACACTGATCCCTATCTTGAAATCTTGAAATGGTTTTTAGGTAGGGTATTCAAGCTGGCTGAGTTTGTAAGCCTTCTTATACTCAATTTTAACTCATTTGTATTCCTAAGTGATTTCTGTTATTTTCCAGAAAGATATAGTATTTATCATTTGATTCATAGTTCCATCAATGAGTCTTCCCTCTCAAAGCTAATCAAAGTTCTTAGCAACTACAAATTTATCCTATGTCCTGCATCCAAATTCTTCATTGGTTCAAGAAACTACCTAAGTGAAAAAAAATAAATTTGAAGCTACTCCTAAGAAAATAAGACTTCTTTACTGTTAACAGTGTGTGTATAATGATATGCATGTATGGTATGTATGATATAAACATCCTATACCTACTAATAAAATTAGTGAGACATTTATACATTGTCCAAATTAAGCACACATTCTAACCACAATATATGTTTTTCATTTCAATATAAAATTTCTACATAATATCAACTGTTGTATGTGGCAAAAATACAAACCTACTGATGCCTAATTGTCTAATGTAATGAATGAGAACCATCATTACACAAATTTATAATAGCAGAAAATATAAATGAAATTTCAAAATGACTTTATATTACATTTTATATGAAATACACCTAAGTGTTAGAGCTATTTTATTAATTAAAACTTTCCTGACTCATAATTTATAATGATACAAAGTAGCTGAATGGAGAGACAAGAATATAAGAAGAGGAAGGACATGGTAAAATTTACCATTTGCCATTAAGACAATATATTCAACAATCCATACAAACAACTGAAAGTTATATTTGAGTTGGCTGTTGTTCTGAGAGTCATGAGTTGTATGGACTCTAAAATATTATCTAAAACATTTACAATGAACAATACCATTTGGGCAATGTAAAACTTCATTGGAATTCTTCAACCTAGAAAGTTAGGATCTTGCTAAAGCCTACACTATGGTTCTCTTTAAATAATTTTCAATGAGTAACATTGCTAAGAAACTATAGAGTTAAATTAACAACAACAGAAAATGAGAATTATAGATCTAAAAGAAATAATCAATACTCACCATTAAGCTTTTAAATTTTCTATTTTCTGCAATGTGAAAAAAGCCATCTCTTGTTAAAATCTTGATGTGTTTTGCTTCATTATTGTACCTGTAGGCAATGAATAACTTATGAATATAAATGTGGTTTTAATCAGTAGAAATCAATAATTACCAGAGGGCATGTCCCAATAACACTACAGGAATTAATTCCAAAGAAAAAAATATATACTTATGCCAATACAATGGTGACAGCTAATTAACAAAATGTATTTACTATATGGGTTGAAGATACAACCAATATTTGAAGTGAGAGAAAATTTGAATCTGACTAATCATTATGCCTAATTTACTTAGTAAGTTCAGTTTGAGAGTGCAAAAAAGAGACAAAATCTAGTAATTTGTATTCTTAGAACTTACTAGAAATACACACATATCAAGTCAACAAAATATAATGTTATGAAAGAAATCTATTATGTCAATTAACAGCCTATAACACTCATTACTATTTCCTCTCAGATATTCTCCAGTATTAATGATCTGTCTGGATAAATGCATTAGTTCTGCTACAATTAGAACCTTGGTTTTTAACTTCAGTGTTATATGTGTGTCACATGACCTACGCAATTATGAATACAGGAAATCTATTTCTACAGAAGCACTTGTCCTACTTACTTAATGCTGATTGCATATTCTCCAGACTCTTTACTCCTGTGCCTCACAAGGTAAGTACTATTCACCCTGTTAATAAGTTCAGTTTCTGCCTGCAATCTTTCCATTGGGCCAGCATACCTGAAAAAACACAGTAAGACAGAAAAATTGGATAAACATATCTGATAAGAGAGGCTAAATATGAGTATTTGTCATGATTTTATCTATATGATAATTACACTGCTTTAAATAATAATTCATAAAAATCTCTTTACTCTGTCTAAACACAAATATGGCATGACATTAACAACAGCAAAATGAACAGTGCCTAAAGAGCCGGTTAGCATTGGTAAATATCAAATAAACACAAGGGACGAAGATAAAGAGAAGAATCAGAACGTACTAGATCAGCAAGACATTTAGGACAGTTGTGGGAAGATTAGGAACAAATAGGCAGAAAAGTTATGGGAGGCATGGCCCTGCATAAGACACAGACAGAAAGATGGACAGACACACCACAGAGAGAGAGAGAGAGTGAGAGAGAGAGAGAAAGAGAGAGCGAGCCCACCATTCCTATATATACTATAAAATTTCTTTTGAGGATCTTCTAAAATGACTGATATAATTTAAATAATTTTAAAATTATTATTATTTAGATGTGATATTAATTATCTTAGTTCACAATTTTGACAAATGAATTTCTAAAGATTCATTTAGAATTTTTAAAATTAGAATTAAAATTACTGCTTGGGCAGCAATAAAGGAATCACTTTTAAACACAGATACTTTTCAAAACCAGAGTTCAAGTTTCCCTAGACTTAAGTACAGCCAAACTCCATCAAAAACAATAACCATTATAGCAAAATACACAAACTCTGCATGAAATTATTCTTGCATGACCCCTCATATCAAAATAAGAATACCACCCAGTGGCAAGGTGTATCAAAGATTTGGAGCAATAGGAATTAAAAGGAAACTATATTTGGACTGACCCTTTTGAGCTGTTCATAAATTATTATTCCAGAAAAGTAACTAGCTCATATATCAAATCATAAACTCAGTATAAACATATGCCCTTAATCTACACTATTTACTTAAAATGCACACAGTAGACATTTAACAAAAGTTGGACTCAGATACAGTCTTGTATCATGCATAAAGGGAAATTAATAGCATTTTGTACCAATGATACCTTTTTATTAGGCAGTTATGATAACCTATGACCTATTAAGATCTAGTACAGTCTGCTTCATACTTACCTCATCTGCCTTATCTCTTCCAATCCCTGCATCTCTGCTCTCCAACCTTCTGCATCTAGGTACTGTCAGCCTCATTCTGACTGCAAGTCCCTCATTGTACTCTTGTGCAAATACACACTTTCATCAACATAGTTGATTTTGTCACTTAGGTTTAGGGACTCTTCCTGTCTATCCATCTAAAGAGTTGTCCTGCATATGCAACCCTCCCTCCATCATTCTGACTACAGTATCTGTACTGTCTGGCCATCCACAAATAATATATATTTATATATGTATATATACTTGTTATATATGTATTTATACTTATTATATAGGTCTATAAAAATATATATTTGTGTTAATATCATTAAAGTATAGTTTAAAAAGGCAATCTGCTCTACAATGAAAGGCAGATAGTAGTCTATCATATGAACATTCTACTCCAAGGTCTGGGTCAAATATTCAACCTGTGTTTTTCTTTATTTCAACACAGATAGTTTAAATAACTATGTTTATGCTACAATTCATTAACTTCTAACTTAGGGCATAAGGAATGAAAGCCACTTTTCTCCTGACATATGCATACTCTGTCACAGATTATTGTCCTTCTGTAACTTCTGCAATGACAAGGCATCACCAGGTCCCTTTTGAGGAGGGCAGGAGATTGTAAAAAAGGTAAGCATGGGAGGATGTTGGGGCTGTTTTCTATCTATCACACATTTCTTTCTAAATTTTCTACATAAAATCTCTAACATTACATTTTCAATGTTATAAGCTCTATTTTAAAGTTCTCACTCTTAATCTAATAGCTTCTGAGTTTCCCCACTCTCTCTAACTAAATGATCCTTTCTGCCCTGTAAGCCTGCTGCTCCATTCCTGGATTCTGTACTTTCCTTTTCATTGGATTAATAGCTCATCCTTAGGATTTCTATAAATGGAGTAAGGTATGTAATATTTTGAAGGCCAACACTTATGGAAATATTTCATTTTATCTAACATTTAATTTTTAGTTTGGTTGAGTAGAGAATTCTCAGTGAGAAATTATTTTGTTTCTTAAATAACATTACATCATTATCTTTTAACTTCCACTTAAATTCATTCAAATTTCTGACTCATTGGATGTAACTGGATAGTTTGTTCCTTGGATACTTTCATATTCTGTGCTTCCTATATTAGAAAAATTTAATGATAATGTACTTCCTATACTTTCAGCAGCATCTCCAAATTGTAGACATGGCATTCAACTCTGAGAAATCTTGTATCATTTCTTTAGTAATTGATGCCCTTGGGTATTTTCTTTCTGGGGTTCTTATGAATTGAATACTAGCAGACATTCATGTCAACTACCTAATTTTAACAACATTTCTCCCATATTATCTCTTTCTTTGATGTTTTTGAAAATTGTTCTCAACCTTATTTTCCTAAGCTCCTATACTACTTAATTTATAAAAGTGTTCCAATTCTCAGATCATTCCTCTTACAAAATATGTTATATACTTCAAAGTTTTCCTTAAATGTTTGCTTTTTCTTTATTGTTTGCTCATGTATAAGGAAAAAGAATCTAGGAACGACTGAGGGTCCTGTGTATGCAGGTCCAAAAGTACACCACTGGGCAGAAATCTGTTAATTTGGCAAATATCTGATAATTGGGCTGGGAAACATCCAAATGTTAGGGGTTTGGAATTTTTACTGAGTCCATTCCGTTTCTTTGGAGTTCTCTAAACTCATTTCTGGAGTCAAGGAAAGGGTACTGCTCCCATGCCAGATCCAAGCTATATGAACAAAAATAGGGTTTTTCACCTTAGATATAAAGAGTTTCCTTAATAGGAGTGGTTTTCAGAATGGGATCTCCCCAGTCTCCACTAGACCTGGCCTTTCCAAGTAGAAGCCCTGTGAGTTTCTGTTTTCCCTTGTAATACACATAACAACTCTGTCTCTTGACAAAATATAAAAAGGCAGGGTATTTGACTACTGGGAAAAGGCGACAGAGGCCTTGGCATCTACCACACTCAGGCTTTCAAAGAGCTTCCAGTTTTACCCTCAGGTCTTATCCCAGAATTTCATACATTACACACATAAACCATGGGCAATTGAAGACAGTCTTGTTTTTCTATTTCATATTCACTAGACAGGCTCAACCTCCTTTAAAGATGGAAGTAATTAACAGATAATACAAATGGATGATGTTGAGTCTCATATTCCTAAATTCAAAGTTTTCATGAGTATTTGATAATTTTGTTCCTGTGTTGAAGATATGAAACCATTTAATTAATTTGAATGAACTGTCTAGGTTACTCAAGGAAAGAAAATGTAATTTAAAAATTTTACTCTGAAATGTTTTTGTTACTTCCTGTATTCAAGGTGTTTTCATTGTCTTGGCATCTTCATTTTTTAAAATCATTAATAATAATGTTATTCTAACTGGTTATACTTTTAACAGAATTCTGACATATGGGGAAGACTGCCTTAGAAAAAGAAAAAGTAAGTATAATCCTGCCCACTCTCTTGTGTCTGGACAGTTCCCAGGTACCTGCCCAAGTTATTTAATAAAATCCATGTAGCTGGTGTCATTATTATTTATCTCTAAAATTATGAATTTTTAAACTATAAAATCTAGTTGCATGGAAAAAAACCTTTAATTTCTGTCATTAACATGGTTTTAACATCCACAGTAAAGAAAATTTGGAAATTATCCTCAGAGACATTAAAATGTATCAAAGACTCCCAACTGGATCACAAGTCCTTCAGCAAGCTCACTGATGAAGCCAAGAAGAGTTAGAGCAGAGTGTAGATCGTGACACGGAAGGCAGATGTGATAGCTGAAAGGTAGCAAGAGATCCAAGAATAATTCCATATACTTAACAGTGTCCTGGCCCCTGCATCTCTCCTGGGCAGCAGGGTAGAGCTGGCCCTGGTTGGGGGTGGGAGGTGTTTGCTGGTGAGCTGCCCCGAGGGCATGAGAGCAGCAGGCTGACCAGCTCAGATCCAGGGCTTTAAATTGGCTCATCCCAACATCTACCCCATCAATGAATTGCTGGAGTGCATGGAGGGGTGGGGCCCTACAGATCCAAAACTACAGGGTCTCCATGACACAGGGCAACACAGGGTACCAGAGAGGAGTCCCAGGGAGGATCCAGTATTGATAGAGTAGCAGAAGCCAGAGGCCTCATATCAGACTAACAAGTCATTGTAATGAACATTTGGAAGCAAAGAAGTATAAACCAAAGGGTATACTGTGGGACACACTGTGACACACTACAGCTTCCACAAGGAGGTTTTTTTTTCCCCCTCTGTGAAGGGAGAGGTTGCAAGGGTCATAAATGATACCAGGGAAGGGGGAAATGAGTGGGATTGGGGTGCATGAATGAAATTCACAAAGAACCAATGAAAAGATTTTAAAAAATTAAAAATTTTTGGTCCTTTCTACAAATGGGCTATAGAACAAAATAATCAGGAAAAAGATATATATATGTATATATATATACATATATATATGTATATGTATATATATACATATATATATGTATATGTATATATATATATATATATGATACTTAGGTGCTATGCACATTTACAAACTCCTGTTTGCCCTCAAGATATCCACATTGACAGATACATTCAAATGATATATCTGATAGCATAAACAAATATCAGAGAAAAGAGATTTATTCATCTCCAGAAAAGCCAAACACAAATCCAGGGAAACATACAAACCAGTAAAATGCTCAGGGTTTGTGTTTTGAGTGGCAAGATAGCAATGTATAAAGGGTACGATGTGGAGTCTTGGATCTACAGTCGACTGGTTGCATGGCCTTCACCTTTTTTTCCCTCTATACTAATAATGACAGTGATATCTTCCATGTAGGAATTTTAGGAAAATTTTTGTTCCATGTGAAAACACATTTATCCAGGACAAACAGAAATGGGAAATGGTTTTCAACCTAACATTTAATGTTAAATGAAATATGTAAAGTAGTAAGTGCATATAAAATACTCAGCATATATTACTTATTATGACATGATGAAGTCCTAACTAGTCTATTTCCTATATATAGATTTAAAGTTGAAAATATCTAAAAACAATAGCCATTACTGTCCATTGCCATCTGTGATTCTGCTACCTACACTACTGGCATCTCAATGGTAAATATGCTCCATCTAGACCTGATGTACTTCTCCTAGGAGGGAAAGAGGAGCTCATGAGGCTCATGAGTAAACTAAAGGTGACATTTCTGGGAGAACAGAATCTTTGAAGTTTCTCAAGGGTCCCTTTCTACCAGCCTAAGAAGGGGCAAAGAGCTGCTGGGGGAGCAAAACTGAAGAGCCGAACTGTAGAGGGAGATTCTTAGACTGTTAAACTGGCTCCAGAGTTCTCAATTTTGTAAGTGGTCACTGGGTTGAGGTGGGATTTTCACTGATACTCTCTCTTTTAAGTCATCCCTGTTCCTTTTGAACCCTGTTTGAAATGCCAGTAATGACGTTCACTGAGACGGGCAGTGGCCCAGTCATTGCTTTGGCCTGTTATGGCCTCCCGTTCTGTGGGGAGTGCCCATGTGTACGTATCTTCCCAGGTAAGTTATGTCACACAGCAAGATCCAGATCAGTCACGAATATATCTGATTTCCCCATTCTATACTGGAAACCACAATTTTAGATACCATCCTTTTGAGTTAATTCTTAGTTTTCAATAATATTTTTTTCTTCTCTGCTTCATGGGATTTACCTTTCCAAAATGTGAGATACATCAGCATATATCCCATTTCCTCCTGTGGCTGTTATGGACATTTATGGTCAGGTGTACTCATATGTACATACATAGAGACACCATTAACCAATCATGATACTGACTAGCCAGCAATATACAAATTCATTATACATTTGCTACATGTGAAAACACCGTTAGCCAGGACAAATGGAAATGGAACATGGTTTACAACCACACATTTAAGGTGTCTTCAAGCTAGGAGTGTGGTGTTTCGACTTAGCAACATAAACATTTTTAATACTTACCAGGGTTGGCAAGAATAATCTACTGGTTTAGGTACCTAGGACATAAAAAGGCAAAAATAGATTAAGTTTACTTAAGGGTAGCTTTTAGAAATCAATCATTAATTCAGTTCGGCTGAGTCAGCCCTATAAAACCCTTAAGTAGCACAAACCAAAAACTATCCGCTGGCAAGTTTACACAGAATGAATCATAGCATATGTCAGATAAGTAGAAAAATAATTCATTTTGCTTTATTTTATTCTTTCATGCATTTTTCTACTATACCTTCAAGGGAAGAGATAGCAGATAAATATGAACTAGAAACTTTCAATATTTAATACAGGACAGTTTAATCCAGCATAGAAAACTAAAATGAAAATGTTATTAAGGAAACCAAATAGCACTTCCCTTCCCTAAGACCAAAAACAAACAAACAAACAAACACCCTCTGAAATAAACAGTACACAGTGCATGGAGATGCTATTTTGTAGCATAAATTCTAAACTCTAATTTAAAAATCTTCCCAGAAGAAAACATTTTTATTCATTAAAACATCATGGAAAATATCCACTCTTTCCATTTTCTTCTAGAGACCTACAAAACTGAAAATATTACATTTTATGTGCAAATAAAGAAGGCACCTTCCAGCTGATGATGGCAACTAGAAAATGAAGAAAGCCAAAGAACGTATAGCAGTAGTCAAAAATACCCAATAAAATACACGACGCAGAAAAGGTGCTGTTTACAGGCTACTGAGGAAAGAGTAGAATACAGATAGTCTGCTTTGAGTTTTAAAAACCTTCATGAATCAGCCAACTTTTTGACAGACACATTCCGTGATGTTTCTGGGTCTTTTACACTGGTTGTGAGGGGGGAAGAAGAAAGAGAGGAGAGGGTAAGAATTCCCACACATTCTACCTATGGTCTCTCCTTGGGCTGGAAAAGGATGAATATCCAAGAAGTAAGGAGTGACATAATTTAACGAAAGATGAACAACTGAGGCCATTCCATCCCAAAATTCCCTAGAAGAGCCTTTGCTTCTTCAGTGTGCACGTTATGCTACGTGAGATCTACTGTCCCATTTTGCTCTGTTACTGTAATAAAGCACTGACCAAAAGCAGCTAAGGGGAGGAAAGCATATTTATCTTATTCTTCCAGATCACAGTCCATTACTTAGGAAAGTGGAGGCAGGAGCTCAAGGTAGAAGCCTGTGGCAGACAGACACCAAGGAGTAATGCTGCTTGCTGGCTTGCTTTCTGGATCACATTCAGCTAGCTTCTTTACACAACTCAGCCACACCTGCCTAGGGATGGTGCTGCCCACTGAGGCTGTACCCTCTCACATCACACATTGATCAAGACAGTCTCTCACACACATGGCCACAAGTCAATCTGATCTGAGCAATTTCTAATAAAGGTTCTGTCATCCCAAATTACTATAGGTTTTATCAAGTTGACAATAAAAAAGTAGCCAATAGTGCAACCACCTTCTCACCTCAGATCCCTAAAACCAGGATGGGATCCTATATTTTCCCATATCTCATGTTCCTCCTATTTTCTTTATGGTATACTGAGGTTCTCTTTGGTATGTTGAGGTTTCCTCTCTACTCATTCATTGTGGACATGTTTTCTTTTGTGCCCTGAACACAGTTACAATAGCCGATTTCTAAGAGTGGCCCTCAGTTTCTTTATATATTGATGTTGTAATTAAATGACATCCTAGCATTCAAACTGAAGTTGTGGGTTCTTATATTCCTATAAAGCATGTGTCTTGTCTCAAAGCTGGAAGTTCATCTGGTTAAATTCTAACTTTAGATAGTCTTCTGTGATAAGCAGTGGGTGACTTCTCAGTTAACTTCTTTTAGCCCAAGCTGAGGGGTTTACACAGCTTTACTACTCAATCAGGAATTTACAGTTTATATATAGAACTTGAGGTTTCTCCCTTCTAGGACTCTATCCTTTCTAATGTTTTTTTCTCACAACTACTACAGTGCTTCAAACTCCATACTCCACTTCTTCAAGGCAGAGAACTAACAGGTTTCTATCTTAAGTTCAGCCATGCTGAATGCTATAACCCCATGTCTGTATTCAAGTCAGGAAATGCAATAGCACTCTCATTTCCACATGTCAACCTTTTTGCTAGCTAGTAGTCTCAGACAGTTTTTCATTATTGTTTAGTATTTAATGATTTTTCATTGGTTACCTAGGAACTACCAAATCAGTAGTTAGCCCTGGACTATTAGCCATAGAAGCATGTTGCTTCCGATTACCACTGTTGTTAGTATTGAAACCAATTATCAATGGTTTTTTATAGGCATCTGTCTTTTCTCTCAGGTTGGATTTAAAGTCATTTCTAATATCCTGAAGTTTCATTAAAATATACCTAGTTGTTGAATAATTTTAAGTTATCATCTTGATTTTTAAAATTAATTTTATCATAAATTCTGGAAAGTTCTTGGCCATGATGTATTTGAGTATTTTGTTGCTACAATTATCTTTGATCTGTTCTACTTGGTATATTTGAATCTTATCATTTCATTCTCTGTTACAGTCTCCATTGCCTCATCCCTCTGGACTCATTTTAGAAACTTTGATAGGTGAACTAATACACCCATTAGGGCCTTTGCTGCAATTCTAGATCTGAGTCTTTTATATACAAGCTCAGACAACCATATAGTGTTATAATCTCCTCTTATCTGCTTTTCAGTTCTATTAAATATAGAATTTTTATTTAAGTATCTTGTCCTGTATCTCTTCCATGAATCTTTTTTTTCTTTTTAATAATTTATTTTTTATTTCTTCAAGTTACATCTCAATCACAATCCCCTCCCTACTCCCCCCTCCAGTCCCACCCTTCCACCCTCCTCCCCCTCAACCCCCCATCCTCTTCCTTTTTTTTTTT
>CAJQZJ010031560.1:4187082-4218699 GCA_907164525.1 Lophiomys imhausi
TGTCCCTGCCTAACAGTCTCTCACCACAGATCAGGAGTCATATGAGGCCTGAGGGCCTCTTCATACTCCGGGGGTCTACGAGGCAGTACTGCCAGTGAAAGGTGTCTCCTTGCTACGGGGGGGGGGGACTAAAAAAAAAACCAACAGACACACAAACCCACAAAAACAAAGAACAACAACAAAAAAGAGATGAAAAAGAAAGAGAAAAAAAAGGGAAAGGAAAAAAGAAATTTATGTCCATGTTCCTTTTGGTGTGTTGGTTGTAGTACAGATATCCTGTACGATATAGCTAAAATCCTACTATAAGTGAATAGATGCCATGTGCATCCTTCTGAGTCTGGGTTAGCTCACTCAGGATGAGCTTCTCTAGATCCATCCATTTGGTTGCAAATTGCATGATTTCATTGTTTCTTATAGCTGAGTAATATTCCACTGTATAGATGTACCACAATTTTTTAATCCATTCTTCAGTTGAGGGACATCTGGGTTGTTTCCAGTTTCTAGCTATTACAAATAAGGCTGCTATGAACATAGATGAGGAGACTTCCCTATGTCTCTGTGAGGTGTCCTTTGGGTGTATACCCAGAAGTGGTATGGCTGGGTCCTGAGGCAAAGTTATTCCAAGGTTTCTAAGATATCTCCAGACAGACCTCCATAGTGGTTGCACAAGCCTGCACTCCCACCAGCAATGGAGGAGGGTTCCCCTTTCCCCACACCCTCGCCAGCATGTGCTGTCATTTGAGCTCTTTATCTTAGCCATTCTGACAGGTGTGAGATGGAATCTCAGGGTCGTCTTGAGTTGCATTTCTCTGATGATTAAGGATGTTGAGCATTTCTTCAGGTGACTCTCGGCCATTAGGGATTCCTACTTTGTGAATTCTCTATTTAGCTCCATCTCCCATTTTTTTGATTGGATTATTTGTTTTCTTGGCATTTAGTTTTTTGAGTTCTTTGTAGATTTTAGATAATAGCCCTCTATCAGATGTGGGGTTGGTGAAGATTTTCTCCCAGTCTGTAGGCTGCCGTTTTGTTCGAAAGACAGTGTCTTTTGCCTTACAGAAGCTTTTCAGTTTCATGAGGTCCCATTTATTGATTGTTGATCTCAGGTCCTGAGCTGTTGGTGTTCTGTTCAGGAAGTTGTCACCTGTGCCAATGAGTTTGAGGGTTTCTCCTACTTTTTCTTCTATTATCTTTAGTGTGGCTGGCCTTATGTTAAGGTCTTTGATCCACTTGGAATTAAGTTTTGTACAAGGTGATAGGTATGGGTCTAATTTCATTCTTTTACAAGTGGACATCCAGTTGGACCAGCACCATTTGTTGAAGATGCTGTCCTTCTTCCATTGTGCGGTTTTGGCTTCTTTGTCAAAGATTAGTTGGCCATAGGTGTGTGGGTCCATGTTTGGGTCTTCAATTCGATTCCATTGATCCACTGGTCTGTTTCTATACCAGTACCATGCTGTTTTTATTATTATTGCTCTGTAGTACAGCTTGAAATCTGGGATGGTGATACCTCCAGATGCTTTTTTATTGTACAGGATTGATTTAGCTATTCTGGGCTTTTTGTTGTTCCATATGAAGTTGAGTATAGCTTTTTCCAAGTCTATAAAGAATTGTGTTGGTATTTTGATAGGAATTGCATTGAATCTATATATTGCTTTTGGTAGAATAGCCAGTTTTTATTATGTTGATCCTACCTATCCATGAGCATGGGAGATCTTTCCATCTTCTAAATGCCTCTTCCATTTCTTTCTTCAGGGGCTTGAAGTTCTTGTTATATAGGTCCTTTACTTGCTTGGTTAGAGTTACCCCCAGGTATTTTATATTGTTTGTGGCTATTGTGAAGGGGGTTGTTTCCCTTATTTCTTTCTCGGTATGCTTGTTTGTTGTATAAAGAAGGGCTTCTGATTTTTTTGAGTTAATTTTGTATCCAGCCACCCTGCTGAAGTTGTTTATCAGCTGTAAGAGTTCTTTGGTGGAGTTTTTGGGGTCGCTTATGTATACTAACATATCATCTGTGAATAGGGATAATTTGACTTCTTCATTTCCAATGTTTATCCCTTTGATTTCCTTTAGTTGTCTTATTGCTCTAGCAAGAACTTCAAGCACTATATTGAAGAGATATGGTGAAAGTGGACATCCTTGTCTTGTCCCTGAGTTTAGAGGAAATGCTTCAAGCTTCTCTCCATTTAATTTGATGTTGGCTACTGGCTTGCTGTATATTGCCTTTATTATTTCTAGGTACAGTCCTTGTATGCCCGTTCTCTCCAGGACTTTTAGCATGAAGGGGTGTTGGATTTTGTCAAATGCTTTTTCTGCATCTAGCGAGATTATCATGTGGTTTTTTTCTTTCAACTTGTTTATATGGTGAATTACATTGATAGACTTTCCTATATTGAACCATCCCTGCATTCCTGGGATGAAGCCTACTTGATCATGATGTATGATATTTTTGATGTGTTCTTGAATTCGGTTTGCTAGTATTTTATTAAGTATCTTTGCATCTATGTTCATGAGGGAGATTGGTCTGAAGTTCTCTTTCTTTGTTGGGTCTTTGTGTGGTTTAGGAATCAGAATGACAGTAGCCTCATAGAATGAGTTTGGCAGTGTTCTTTCTGTTTCTATGTGGTGGAAGAGTTTGAAGAGTAATGGTGTTAGCTCCTCTTTGAAGGTCCTGTAGAATTCCGTGCTAAAGCCATCTGGCCCTGGGCTTTTTTTTGGTTGGGAGATTATTAATGACTGTTTCTATTTCCTTACGGGTTATTGGGCTGTTTAAGCTGTTAATCTGATTTTGCTTTAGTTTTGGTAGGTGGAATTTATCGAGGAAATTGTCCATTTCGCTTAGGTTTTCAAATTTGGTGGAGTATAGATTTTTAAAGTAGGACCCGAATATTTTCTGGATCTCCTCGATGTCTGTTGTTATTTCTCCCTTTTCATTTCTGATTTTGTTGATTTGTGTTCTTTCCCTTTGCCTTTTAGTTAATTTGGCTAGGGGTCTGTCTATTTTGTTGATTTTCTCGAAGAACCAACTCTTGGTTTCATTGATTCTTTGTATAGTTCTTTTTGATTCTAAGTTGTTGATTTCAACCCTAAGTTTGATGATTTCCTGCCTTCTGCTCCTCTTGGGCGTGTTTGCTTCTTTTTTTTTCCAATTCACCCAGCTTAGCTGTTAATTCACTAATATGAGCTGTCACAATTTTCTTTTTGAATGCACTTAGTGCTATGAACTTTCCTCGTAGCACAGCTTTTATTGTATCCCATAGGTTTGGGTATGTTGTGTCTTCATTGTCGTTGGATTTTAAGAAGTCTTTGATTTCCTTCTTTATTTCTTCCCTGACCCAGTGGTCATCCAGTAAGGAGCTGTTCAATTTCCATGTGTGTATAGGCTTTCTGTTGATTCTTTTGCTGTTGAAGACCAGCTTTATTCCGTGGTGGTCTGATAAGATACAAGGGGTTATTTCAATTTTCTTGTATCTGTTGAGGCTGTCTTTGTGTCCAACTATATGGTCGATTTTGGAGAAGGTTCCGTGGGGTGCTGAGAAAAAGGTGTATTCCTTTGTGTTTGGGTGAAACGTTCTGTAGATGTCTGTTAGGTCCATTTGTTTCATGATCTCTGTTAGACTCAATATTTCTCTGTTTGGCCTCAGTCTTGATGATCTGTCCATTGTTGTGAGTGGGGTGATGAAGTCTCCCACTACTAATGTGTTGTGATCAATGTGCGATTTAAGTTTTAGAAGTGTTTCTTTTACAAAAGTAGGTGCTTTTGTACTTGGGGCATAGATGTTCAGTATTGAGATTTCCTCTGGATGAATATTCCCTTTAATGAGTATATAATGCCCTTCTTTGTCTTTTTTCATTAACTTCAGTTGGAAGTCTGTTTTGTTTGATATTAGGATGGCTACTCCAGCTTGCTTTCTGGGTCCATTTGCTTGGAAAACCTTTTCCCAGCCCTTTACTCTGAGGTAGTGACTATCTCTGGTAGTGAGATGTGTTTCTTTTATGCAGCAAAGGGACGGGTCTTGCTTGTGGATCCACTCTGTAAACCTATGTCTTTTTATTGGGGAGTTGAGACCATTGATGTTGATGGATATTAGTGACCTGGGGTTGTTGTTTCCCATTAGTTTGGTATAGGTGATGGTCCTGTGTCTCTTTTGGCTTAGTTGCTGAGGGGTTTTCTATTCCCTTTGTTTTCTTGGGTGAAGTTTTCTTCTCTGGGATGGAATTTTCCTTCTAGGATTTTCTGTAGGGCTGGGTTTGTGGGGAGATATTGTTTAAATTTGATTTTGTCATGGAATATCTTGTTTTCTCCATCTATATTGATAGAGAGTTTTGCTGGGTATAGTAGTCTGGCTGGGCACCTATGATCTCTCAGGACTTGTAGGATATCTGTCCAGGCCCTTCTAGCTTTTAAAGTTTCTGAGGAGAAGTCAGGTGTAATTCTGATGGGTCTGCCATTGTATGTGACTTGGCCTTTTTTCTCTTACAGCTTTTAATATCCTTTCTTTGTTCTGTACATTTGGTGTTTCAATTATTATGTGGCAAGAGGAGTTTCTTTTCTGATCTAATCTGTTTGGTGTTCTGTAAGCCTCTTGGATTTTTATTGGCATCTCTTTTTTCAGGTTTGGGAAGTTTTCTTCTATGACTTTGTTGAAGATATTTCCTGGACCTTGGAGTCAGGAGTCTTCTCTTTCCTCTATGCCTATGATTCTTAGGTTCCGTCTTTTCATTGAGTCCTTGATTTCTTGGATGTTGTGGGTGAGAGATTTTTTAGCCTTCTCATTTTCTTTGGATGTTGTACTGATTTCTTCCATGGAATCTTCCATGCCTGAGATCCTGTCTTCCATCTCTTGCATCCTATTGTTGATACTCGCATCCATAGTTCCTGTTCTCTTCCCTTGGTTCTCCACTTCCTCTTTTAACTCTGACTGTGTTTTCTTTATTGTTTCTATTTCTATTTTCATGTCTTGTATGGTATTGTTCATTTTGTACATTTCCTTCTCCAGCTTACTTGTTTTTGTCTGAAAATCTTTCATTGCTTTGTCTTTTTCCTGTTCAAGCTCTGTCACCTTGGCTTGGAGCTCTTTAATGGTATTGTTCATTGTTTTGGCTTGTAAAATTGTGGCTTCTTTGAATTCCTTCATAGATTTAAGTTCTTCTTGCAGGGACTCTATCACTTTCCATAATGCAGAATTGTCAATGTTTTCATGTGTTTCTGTTGGTGTGAGGTCATCCGAATTGGATGAGCTAGTATAATTCTGCTTTGTTGGAGTCATATTTCCTTGATTTCTATTTTTTTCTTGGACCTTTGGCCATGTGTGTGTGTTTAGCTGTCTGTTCTTGTCGTTTTCTGTGTTTGGATCCACAGGGGATGCTTTGGTGAAGGAGTCGAATTGCTTGGCTATCTGTCCTTGCTTACAGGGTGATCTCAGGGTCACTGTGGTTTTAATAGCCTGAATCGTTGTGAGCTGGTGCAGCCTATTCCCAGGTAGTGAGTAATGGTCCGGGATTGTTACACTGCTCCTAGTTCAGACTTCTCTATTTTGCACACTTATTGATCAGCCTTCATTGGTTCTAATGGTATGGACCTGTTTGCCCAGGCACAGATTTTGTGGGCTTTGTTTGTCATCACAGAGGCTGACAGGGCCTGGCTCCACACCTAATGTGTCTGGGTTTACCCGAATACAGCTATGGTCCCCTGGCTTCTGGTTACCCACTAGGCTTCTCCGCCACAGGCCTGGCCGCTTCCCTCCCTATCTGCTTTGCCGTGGGTGGGCGGAGCTTCAGCCCTTCCTGCCATCAGAGCCGGCCTCCTTCCCTAGCTGCTTTGCCGTGGGTGGGCGGAGCTTCGGCCCCTCCCGGCGTCAGAGCCGGCCTCCTTCCCTAGCTGCTTTGCCGTGGGTGGGCGGAGCTTCGGCTCCTCCCGGCGTCAGAGCCGGCCTCCTTCCCTAGCTGCTTTGCCGTGGGTGGGCGGAGCTTCGGCCCCTCCCGCCTTCTGAACAGGCCTCCCGCCCTAGCTGCTTTGCCATGGTTGGGCGGAGCTTCGGCCCCACCCGCCAGTGTCGGCTTCCCTCCTCAACTGCTCTGCCTGCCCACCTTCTGCTCCGGTTCCAGCGGCTGAGGATCTCCCGCTGAGCGCCCTTTTTCTACGTCTTGAAAAAACAAACAAACAAACAAAAAAACCCACAAGACTTCAACTATTCTGCAAAATTTCCTAAATAGTTATAAGGTCTTACTGAGGTATGGGAAGCCCAGTTGGCTAGTGGGCGATCGCCATGTGGCCTTTGATTCTGCCTGCTGTGTGTTGGGATCGATCTTACCAGGCGCCTCTCCAAATGGGAGTTCCCGAATCCCGGATTTAGTGGCTTCCGTATCTGGGAGAGATGGGGGAGAGCCTTGCCCTGGGACTTTTAACAGTCCCTTGGGAGCTGTGCGTGTTCCCGGAGGGGCCAGACCCTCCGGTTTTTGCACGGTGTCCCACAACTCTGTGTTTTCTATGGCTCTTCTCTCCCACATTCAAAATGCGTCCGTGCAGTTCACCGCCATCTTGGTTCCCCCGTTATATTTTTTTTTACTAAGCACAGTTTAACTTCTGAGCTACTCTTAGCAAACCATGTCAAAAATCGGCATATTACAAATGCCATGTTCTCATGTAAGTAGCCGTTTCCCAGATATAATGTTTAATTTGGTGTTTTCTTTCTTTAGTTCCTTGTTTTTACAGTTTAGTCAGATTCCATATACTTTTGTCTCGTCAAACACTTCGTTTCTCTGGGCTCAAGGAAGCAACACACACACACACACACACATCCTGTCACATTCATAACTGAAAGCAGTATGATTTATCTAAATCACTAGATAAAGCAGATGACGATTCTTTTTTCAATTCCCACAACTCACACAGGTCACAGATCATGCCTGCTACATGTGAATAATCATGACAGCTACTGTTTTTCTCTGTAACAAGCCCTTATGTAGCTTCTGACATCTAAACCTATGAACCTTATGAGATGAGGCTCATGATGCATTAAAATTAACCAACTTGCATGCCGTACATATTGCTGTCAGATGATATAGTCAGTCTCTCTCTCTCTCTCTCTCTCTCTTCCGCTCCCCACACTATTCACACACA
This sequence comes from Lophiomys imhausi, assembly GCA_907164525.1. Classification (NCBI taxonomy): domain Eukaryota; kingdom Metazoa; phylum Chordata; class Mammalia; order Rodentia; family Muridae; genus Lophiomys; species Lophiomys imhausi. The sequence goes on from CAJQZJ010031560.1 coordinate 4,194,206, forward strand.
GTGTTCCTCCTCTCTCCTCCACCCCATAGTTCTGCAACATGGGTGGCAATAACTGGCTTTCCACATGGCTGGTTGCAATTTGAACTCAGCTCTTCACCCTTATGCGTCTGTAACAAGTGCTCCTATCTGCTGAACCATCCCAGTCCAGGATGGAGATTTTTACTTTGTCAGCTTTGTGTCTGTTCTCAGCTCTAGATAACCCACCTGAAATGATCCCTTCCCCATTGCTACCTATTGAGGTTTTTTTTTTTTTTTAAACCTGGTCTTTGCTTTAAACCAAGTCACCTTCATCTTGAAGTCTCCTCTTGTTTCTTAACTGAACACACTAAATGAAGTTCTTTGTACCCTTGAGGTCTTATAACCCTTCACTTTCCCATCTAGGATAACAGCTCCTGGAGAGTGGGAGCCTTGTCTTGAGTATTTTTCTGACCCTGGCACTCGCAGTACAATGCAGTACACAGAACATCTGGGTTAGACAGAAAAGAATAAATCATTGATGATCCTGCTTTGTTTGTTTGTTTGTTTAATGTTTGTTTAATCTGGCCTGATTGATTTCTTTTAGGAAGTTTGAACATAACCATTGAGTCAATATGTGGGATCAGTTGACACTGTTGTATCTTCAAGAAATGAGTTGTTATTCCATTCTTTTCTAAGAGTGCTATAACAGAAGTAGTGACTACTTTTTTTTTTTACTTTTCTTATTTTTCTGAGGGATTTTATTTATTTATTTATTATTTATTTTTAATTTCTTCAAGTTACATCTCAATCACAATCCCCTCCCTATTTCCCCTTCCAGTCCCATCCTCCCACCCTCTTCACCCTCACCACCATCCACTTCCTTTTTTTTTTTCAAGTTTAAGATATATCTTTTTCCTACCCAACAGCTCCCCCTTTCAGTCCAACAAATGGCTCTTTATGGGGCCAAGCAGATGAAGAGAGATGCTCTAATGTATAGAGAGAAATTAAGAACTGTCCAGACAGCCAGTTGTATGTGACGACTTTGTTTAACATAATTTTTTATTATCATTTCAGCTATTTATTAGATACTTTATATCTGTTATCATTTTCTTTTTTTAAATACTTTACTTTTTTCTTCAAGTTACATCTCAGTCACAAACCCCTCCCTATTCCCCCTTCCTATCCCGCCCTTCCACTCTCTTCCCCCCAGTAGCTTCCCCTTTCAGTCGAACAAATGGTTCCTTCTCTTATAACAGTAAATACTATACAAAATAACAGATATAAATATGCCACATTTATGAGAGTTAAATGGCCCAGTATACCTTCCCAATGTCCAGTTTATACATATTTGGCCCCTGACTTTAACATTCTACTATCTAACCATCTCCATGAGTTTAAAGGTCTATATCTGACTCAACATTCATACTAACTTGCAACACAATTTTAAAAGTATCTTCTTAGATCTATAACACCCTCTTGATTCCTAAACAACTCAAAATTTAACTATGAGACTCTAGCTGTCTATTCTTCAACCACCTCAGAGACCTGAGAGGGATAAATATATCTGCTTATATAGGAAGTGCAGGGCCTGCAGCTTCCAAAACTAAGAAATGACATACCAGTGACTGCCTGGACAGTTCCCATTTTCTCTCCATACATTCCTGCATCAGTCTTCAGCCTTTGGGTCCTGTTTCTCTGACAGACATTTGTTGTAGAGCAGGGATTATGAAGGACTTACCTACCCTGTCTTGGCAGAGCTAGACTGTCGACTTCCCTGCTACCAAGTTTTGTCCTTTTTGGACAGCAGTCTGTCTGCAGTTGGACGTAATATTAAGATTGTATTGGGCTACATAGGCATTGATCTTTGTATATTGATACATAATTAAGAGTATATTTAACCACAATTGAATAGATCTTTGTATATTGATACAAAATTAAAGGTAACGCTTCCTAATGGTATCATACCTAGAGATACTTAAAAATAAAATGAGAAGCTCTGGCCTCTTGATACCAACCATCTAAAACTGTTTAGGATAGTTAAGTAAAATAAACTCCTAGTCATGCAAACATGTCACTTTGTTAGCTACTATGACAGTCTATCACAGATATTCTCTAAACTACTCAGTAATCAAGTTGTTAAGAGACAAGCAACATTTGCTTATCTAAATACAAGAGATGGATAGAGCATCTTCAAAAACCCCAAGAGATCTGCAGAATATGGCATTCAAAGATGTTATCTTAAATTAAGATTTTCTTTTTTTTTGATATCGAGACATATCAGCTCCTGACAGCACCCCCTATTCTACTCCAAGTAGAAGATAAGCATCGAAGAATCTCCAGTGTGAGATGGTTGAATTAGTGGCAAGCCTATATCTTGGCATGAAAAAACTCCTCTGTTATCATTTTCATTATGAGTTATTCCATTTCAGTTCACAGTAGAGGGCTTCAGATTTGTGTAGCATCTGAAGTCTATAAACAGAGAAAAAGATTTTCCTGAAGATTTAGTTTGAAATAAGGTGGAAGTTTATATTGTCCTTTGAGATGTTTAAGGCAAATTATTTCCAAACAGTAATGAGAAAGAGACACCTTGCTGCCTTCTTTGAATACTGGTGACACTGAGGGGTAAGATGTGCACTAACCCTTTGTCAGTGTGAACCAGGCATGATGCTGAGCAGTGTGTGGTGCTTTATCAACTTTTTGATGTGTGTGTGTGTGTGTGTGTGTGTGTGTGTGTGTGTGTGTGTGTAAAAGTACTTTTAGTATTAAGTTTGTTTTTCTGACAAGTTGATAGAAAATGGGGGAAAGTAGAAATTGTTTTGTAGTCAAGAAAACAGCTGCTCCTTTCATTTTTCTTCAGAAAGACACGTCTCTCACTAACAACAATAATTACTACTCTGAGATAGAGGTTTAGCATGACTTCTTTTCAGTGCCACATCTGACTGAAGACAAACAGGATGCTCTGCATGCCTGACAAACAGTAGAGGATAACCAACATGGTTAATTGTCTCCACTTAACAGGATAGTGTCTCGGGGTGAAGGGGGAGAATTAAGGACATGCATACTGCAGGCAGAGCTCTTACACTTTTATATATTTGGAAATGTTAGACTTAAAATGATCACCATTGTATCACATATAATTACATATTATGGAATTTATTTGAGAACAAAAATAACAATGCTTCTCTGTAATCTGCTCTCTTAAAGGAACTTGTGGAGTACTACAAGCACCATTCTCTTAAAGAAGGGTTCAGGACCTTAGATACGACGCTGCAGTTTCCATACAAGGAGCCAGAACATTCAGCCGGACAGAGGGGTAACAGAGGAGGCAACAGCTGTGAGTACTGTAATTGAGAACACACATTAAAAAAATATTTGGTCACTTAAAGGGTAGGGAGCAAAATGACATTAAGCATATTCATTCTGAACTTTGAAATATAGCCAATTAAGATGCCAGTGCTTTGAGAAGATACCCTTTTTTTTTTTTTTCTGGAGCTAAGCAGAGTCAGAAGGACCAAGAAGTCCATGAGTGTCTCTAGTTATAGGTTTTTGTGATAAATTAAAAATATATCAGTCATCAAACAGCCATTAAAATGAAAGTGAAATGTTAATGTGTGAAGTTTTGTACTTTTCACTGGATTTTAATATTAGCCAAGCTTTCTTTAATTTGTATGTAACATTTGTGTCTATAGTGCTGTTTGAGGAGTAGTATCTAACAGAGCTCTTCCAGTGTGCCTAGTATCCCAGCTCTGCTAATGCTCCTGTTGCAATCCAGCATTTTGAAAGGACTAACATATTTTGGTAGGATTTTTTTAAACTACACATTGTCTACTTTCTTGAAGAAAGTGTATTGGACTATGCATAATCACAAAGGTGACTACTCAGAAACACACAGACGTACAATGCCTTAGGTTCAGCACATCCAAGTCATTAGCCCTGCCACATCATTTCATGTCATGTAAGCTTCCTTGACAAAGACCCAACAGATGAAATGAAAAATGTAGAGAAAATATGGTTTTATTCCTTGTTAAGGAATCTTGTCAAAAGTGAAAACAATTTTGCTACTGTTAGAATCCTGAATTAAACACAACTGGAAGACTATAAGGTAGCTCCAGAAAGGATTTGCACAAGCCCTAAAAGCTTGAACTAAAGGGAGATGGGTGATGCTCAGGGTTTCCGTATCAATGCGGTTCCATGCGGTTCAGAATGATATGGAACTCATTTGTCACATTAGCTGGGGGTTGCTTTTTTTGTTAATTTTTGTAAAGCTTCATGGTTGTCCTCATAGTGGTCATTGACATATGTCCAAACCTTTACAGCGAAGCAACCAAGAACACACTTTGTCTTAAATGTTTCAATACCTTTATAATTTTATCTGTTTCATCAATGTTACCTGTTTTCAACCTGCTTTGTTTCTATGACCAAAATGCATGGCAAGAAGCAATTTAAGAAAGGAAGAGTGTGTCCTGGCTTACAGTATGAGGAAGCATGGTCCATCACAGGCGAGGAATGGCAGCAGATGACCCGGGGTGACTAGAGCAGTGCTGAGACCCTCAGCCACCAGTACCTTGGCAGGAATCAGAGAGTTGATATAAAGTGGTTCCAGACTATAACAGTCAGGCCATACCTCCAGTGACGTAACTCCTCCAACATGTTCCCAAACAGTGCTGCCAACTCCTCTGACACAGCACATGCTAGATTTCAAAGGGTTGAATAAGTTTATGTTTGCAGTTCTCTTAGCAGCCTGCATTATGCTTTGATGATTCATAAGTTTGTCTTGTTAACTTTGTGTTAAGCCTTGATTTAAGGTTAACCCTTAATGAAAACACCACATGTGTTTTTTTTTTTTTTTTTTTTTAACGTCTTGTGATTCTTAGGTGGTGGGAAGCAAGGAATGCTACATATACTGCACACAACAGTTTCTTGAAGGTGCCATTAGTCTTCATCTCTGATTCATGGCTGGTGAATATCTAAGCCTAACTTTCACCGAGTATCCTTCCCTTAAGATAAAGATTTAGGCTGAGATCTTCATTATTTCCAAAACAGATGTAGGATGCAGAGCAAGTAAGGTAAAATCCAGAACCTTCTTGTATTCTTCATAGAGATGAGAAGTGAGCTCCACTGGTGAGACTGGGTGACTAGTAATAGCAGTGGTTATAAATTGTATACTCGCCCTGGAAAAGAAAGACAGCTTATTTTTTGAAGTATGTAAAATATGATAAGATTATGGCCTTATGGCCAAGCTAGTGTGAGCAGATGAAAATTAATGTACAGAAATGTAGTAATTGGAATCAAACATGAGTCCATAGTATCAGGCAGGGAAGGTTATATAGGATATAAAGCCATCTTCTGCTGTATCTGGACTGTTTTCCAGGGTGTCAGGATGGTGCTATTTTCGTTGTCCATTTAATAACTTGAATGTTTCCAACAGATGAGGGAAAAAAAGGAGAAGGAGAGGGAGAGAAGAGAGGAGAGAGAACTCATGGGTAATGGTGAACTGGTTTTCCTCTGTACAAACTACATTGGTTTGGTGAAAGATATTGTGTGGATCTGAATAATACCTCCTAATTTTTGAGAATAGCTCTAACCAATCTGCCTTTGGTTGTTTTAGTGGCATCTGTATACCTGCTTATTTGAAAGGCACTAAAGTAACTTTTGTTTTTTATACTATGCAATGAATAATTGATTATTTTCAGGTCTGTTCTCTTAGGCAAGTTAGGCGGTTTGAGTCTCAGCTTTCCTATCCAAGGAATAAGACTGAATTTATATTGTGTTCTTTAAGAAATCACATCCTAATTTTATTTCTTTGTATGCATGAGAGGAGTAAATAAAGTATAATTCTATTGGATCATTACATTATCAAAAGTGCAGTATTTTCTATTTGTTATCCCAAATCAAACCTTAAACATTTCCCACATAGAAGCACCAGACAAGCAGGAATTGAAAGAAATTAACAAAGAATCAGTGTGGATTTTAAAAATGACAAAATAATTCAGGGAAAAATCTGATGATGTATTTCAGAACAAAGTCAAACATTGGAGATATGATACTTACATAACATGGCAATAATCCTTAATAGACAGACAGTGTATATATCCCAATATACAAACATTTTATATGCACTATTATTTATGTTACTATAAAGGACATGAGTAGTAGGTCAGTTAGTGAAGTTTGGATACATTTTATCGATTAACTAGTCAGGTTGCATCAGCACAATTTTTTGCTTTTGGTAATTGTACTGTGGCTAGAACAGTGAATGTCTTTGTAGGAAAAACATTCTGAAATATTTGACAGTAAAAATGGATTAAGTCTGCAACATGTATTCAAATGGCTCAAAACTGACAAAGTAAACATTGTAAGATGTTAATATTTGGGTACTGTGAATGAGGTATATGAAAAGTGTTTATGCGGTTCTTGTCTTTTGCCTGAATCTGAGTTATTTTAGAATTAAAAAGTAGTCGATGTGCAGATAACCCTATCTGCTGGCCATGTCCAAACAATTCACAGGAAGGTGGCAACATCCTCTCTTTCTTTGACTGCAGGTACGGAGGGACCTGGCCACTGATTTGAGGGATTTAGGGATGTGTGGAGCACCTGTGCACTGGGCAGTTCACAGTTACAGCTTTGGTGTGATCTCCTTACGTCTGTTTATTCATTCCTTGTATAGCGATTAGCATGTGCCAAACCTGTGCTAGATGCTGCAGCTACAATAGCAAATAGGACAGTCTGGGAAACGGGAGCATACAAAAGACAAATAAGATAATCATAGAATTCAATAAGCCTTCTGAAGCCAGAGAACATAAGCTAATATGTCACACAAGACGGGTAATTCACCTTGTGGGTATGGAGCAAGACGTTTTTGAAAAATGTCATTTAGGATAGAGTAAAAGCGTGTATGAGGGTGGCATCATGTGATGTGGTGTGCTATAGCAACTCCATAGCAGGTCGCTCTGTGAAGGTGTTAAATTGCAAAACATATTATATGATGTTAGTGCCATTTGTATTTATTAATCTCAATATTATATACTATTGATGTCTTTTTCCTGAAATAATCTGGCAGTCCCTTAGCATTTATTAGTTATATTGCTATACAGTAAAGGGCAATATTCATTTAAGCTCCTTAAATATATACTTAACAAAATTTAGTATTCTGTCCTTGTAATTCAACATGACCATACTCACCCAGTCTCATTTTATAATTGCTATCTTTTATGCTAAGTCTTTTGTCATCTCTTCACTGGTATTTTGCGTGTGATATCTAATTTTATTCTGATAGCCTTAATATTAGTTTTTTTTCTTTTTTTTATTAATTAAATACTTTTTTTTTCTTCAAGTTACATCTCAGTAACAAACCCCTCCCTATTCCCCCTTCCTATCCCACCCTTCCACCCTCTTCCCTCCAGAAGTTTCCCCTTTCAGTCCAACAGCTGGTTCCTTCTCTTATAACAGTAAGTATTATACAAAACAATAGATATAAATATGCCACATTTATGAGAGTAAATTGGCCCAGTATACCTTCCCAATGTCCAGTTTATAACTATTTGGCCCCTGACTTTAACATTCTACTATCTACCCAACTCCATGAGTTTAAAGGTCTATATGTGACTCAACATTCATACTATCTTGCAACACACTTTTAAGAGTATCTTCTTAGATCTATAACACCCTCTTGATTCCTAAACAGTTCAAAATTTAACTATAAGATTCTATCTGTCTATTCTTCAACCACCTCAGAGACCTGAGAGGGATAAATATATTTGCTTATATAGGAAGTGCAGAGCCTGCAGCTTCCAAAACTAAGAAAGAACATACCAATAACTGCCTGGACAGTTCCCATTTTCTCTCCATACATTCCAGCATCAATCTTCAGGCTTTGGGTCCTGTTTCTCTGACAGACATTTGTTGTAGAGCAGGGATTATGAAGGACTTACCTACCCTGTCTTGGCAGAGTTAGGCTGTCGACTTCCCTGCTACCAAGTTTTGTCCTTTTTGGACAGCAGTCTGTCTGCAGTTGGTGCAAGGGGTTTTTTCATGCCAAGAGAAAGGCTTGCCACTAATTCAACCATCTTACAGTGGAGGTTCTTCGATGCTTATCTTCTACTTGGAGTAGAATAGGGGGTGCTGTCAGGCGCTGATATGTCTCGATATCAAAAAAAAAATCTTGATTTAAGATAACATCTTTGAATGCTGGATTTAATATTAGTTTTAATCTCATATTAGTTTCTCAGGACTGCCATAAAAATTAGCACACAATGACTTAAAAAAAAAACAGAAATTACTGTGTGTTCAAAATATTGTCCATGTGTTTGCAGGCTCTAGATGGCTGAGCAATACTTAGCATTCCTTGGCCAGTAGATATGCCATCCAGTCTTCTGGACCTTCATCTCCCCCTTCTATGTGTCCTCATATTTTCACTTAAAAAGGCAGTTGTCATTGAATTTAAGGCCCACCCTAGATGGTTGGTCTTCATTTGAGATTATTAACATCTACAGAGACCTCTTATTGTTTTAAGTTAAGTCATACTCCATAGGAACTGACTGGAAATATCTTTATGTGGGTGATGGGTAGACTGTTAGACCCATAATAATCCTATAGTGTTGATTTTAACTATTCTCGAAAATTTTCCAGGCTAATTTCAATTTTTGTTTTCTTCGTTGGATAATAGAGAGACTTGGCATTATTGGTGCTGCCAGGCCAACTGATGCAGATGAGCATTCTGGGAGAACCAGGCTTCAAATCAATGAAATACTTTCAATATGTTACAGCTTTGCCAGCCCGAAGCGCACCCTCTTCTTGAGAGAAAACACTAAACCAAGGCAGGTTTCCAAGCATCACCAGAGCCGTTTGTCTGAAACATGGCCTTAAGTACCCTACATAGAATGTGAGAACCAGAGGATCCTGACTGATATGCAATAATTTGTCAATTAACAGAACATGGAAATCTCAAATCCCTTTTATATGCATCAAAATTAGCATCTCAAGTGGAATATTCTGTAAGCCTTCAGCCCTGCAAAAAATCACTATGAAAGATGCCCCTGTCAAACAGGTCTCCACAGAATGATGCAAGTTTGATGTGCTCCCTTAGAGGAAAGGCATAGTTTGTCTGGAGTTCTCTAGTTTTATCTCAGCACACAATACTACAGTTACTGTTTAATTCTAACGCTGAGCCTTAAGAGTCAGTAGGTGTGAAGCACTTAGAAGACTGTCTGGCCCGTGGGCAGTGTTGGATGCTCTGGCTCCTGCAATTGCTACTGCTGTTCCTGACACAACTTCCATATGTCCCACGCTGTTGCCCAGTGTGAAAATTTTGTGTTAGCCTTATTTGGCAAATTTTAAATCATTGGTGAAGCCGTTCTACTTTCTCTTGGCACTTTGGTCCCGTATCCTGGGCTTTAGCTCAACCCTCGCTCTGTGTACACCATGTGATAAGCTAATTGTAGCATTCTCCTGAAATTTTCACACTTCCCCTCTTTGCAGGCTTATGATGTCCACAGATTATTCGGTTCTCGGGCAACTGGTCAACAAAGCTGTGCATCATGATGACCAGGCCATGCTAGGCTCCTGTTTTTATTAACACACTCCAAGAGCTTCAGTGGCTTCTCTAAGGCATTTTTTTGTTCTGAGCATGATGGCTCCAAACATTAGTAATCACTTCTAGGATCCCATAAGAGCATGGCTTACAAACTCAAATTCTACAAATATGGATAACCTCATTCAAAGCTATCTTTTTAATATTTTGTGGCTCAAAACACAGTTCTTATGTTCTTAGTACTTCTTATCTTAACAATGTGCAATCCTAGAATTCTCATTTCTAACTTAAAAATTGACCCCAATGCAGTTAATACAATTATCCCATATTCAATGTATTGGAATCATGTGATAGCCCTAACTCAAGAATTTATTTGTCTACTACTTCTTGCCTGGAAAATGTGAACATTTCTCTGAATTGAGAAAATTGTCATTTTTTCTTTCTAAAAATTCCATCAGGGTTCTAGCTGTGCAAGCACCTGCTGAGAGCTTTTTGGCCTGATACCTCCCACCTATATACTGCTTATGCCACTGAGTTCTAAGTTTGCACATGACAAGCATTGACTCTGCCACTCTCTTCTGTCCTGTCAACATTCAGAACTTGAGTACACCATCAGCCAGGGCTTTGTTCCTTTCATTCAGCATTTACTTATTTACAGTTAATTCTGAAGTACATACACCTGTTGAAGGCTGTGCAATACAGCCTAACCGCCTCAACACTAAGTATGAATGCTGGAGAATTCTTCCAGGACCTAGGTGCCTCGAACTTGCCAGTCTCATCAGCTCTGCAGGGAGATTTATGAACAAATATCTTTCATTACACTCTTAGAAGATAGTCATCAGTCTTTGCTTGAACACTGAGATGATTTCATTTCTAACTATCACACCAAGCTTTTTCCTTATGTCTTGAACAAAACTAAGTGCTTTTCCTTACATAGCTGTAAATATGGCTCAGTATGGCCACTATAACGATTATATTCAACTAAGGCAAGTTTAGAACATACACACATATGTATATATTTTACTTCACTATGATAACCTCAGAATATACTATAAAGTAATTTATGTATTTAAAATAACTATTGCATCCTTTTCTTCAAGTATGCTGTTTTCCTTGCATTATACCTTTCTCCTCCCCTTTTCTAAATAGTTATTTTATCCCTTGTCACATGAGTAGCCATCAAATATCTAAACATCCTAACTGCTAGTATATGACTACACTCTTCATACACTCCAATTTGTTAGAACTTTGCATAGCACATTTTGCTGTCACTCTGACGTCTTCACTCACTTCCCCATGTAGAAGTCAGCCTGCACTGGAAATGGGGGTGTGTGCTTGTAATCTCGGGGCTTCGTAAGCCGAGGCTGGTGGACTGCCACCTCAAGTTTGAGGTCAGCCTGGTCTATATTACGAATTTCATGCTAGCTAGGTCTTCACAGTAGGCCCATTTATAAACAGACAGATCCGAAAAACCAAACAACAAAAACCAAAGCTATGTCATTTTTTTCCAATTAATTTCCCCTATCCTTTATCCCCCTATGTTCTTAAATGGTACAGTTCTGCAAACTTCAATTAACCCAAGAACTTATTTTATTTTTTTTCTTTAGTGCTTACATCCTGCCCAGTATATTCCTCCATAGGTCATTCATCCATCCACTCCTCATCAAGATCCTGCTACAGGGCAGGCACTGTCTAAATTGCTGGATATATAGACCAGTGAGTGGAACAGATGAACATCTGCCCTTCTGGAGTTTATGTGCTGGTAGGGAAGGCAGATAATGGGTCAGAAAATAATTACATAGTGTTAGAAACTGAGAAGTGCTCTGAAAAAAAAAATAACATAACAAGGCAATGATGCTCAACATGCTAGAGAATAGTTTGGGATTTTAACTGGGCTGGCTGTGTGATGAGCAGAATTAGAGACCCCTTAGCCGTGACGCAGAAAGATGGAATAGCAGTTCTTATTCTACCTGTTGACCAGGCTGACACCAACCTCCAGTCCTAATGTTCTTTTTTTCTAACAAGGCCGTTCATATGGCCAGGAGATTCTTTTCATTATCAGTTCCTATAAATATCCTCACCCTATCCATCTGTAGAGCTGGCTGCTAAGCCTCTAAATGTAGTCACAGAGAGTATAGACGATTTGTGCTGACTTAAGTTATTGAGAACAATGGGAGTTTAGGAGATGATGTTCTCTCTACTTACCTAATTACCTTCATAATTTAATCAGTGCCAGCCAACTGTTTTTAAATTTTTTGTTGTTCCTGCAATAAACTCTGTTTTCTTTCTCATTACATGGGGCCATGACCTATGTTCATGGATTTATAAAATGCCAGGGTGGGCTTCACTGTGAAGATCATGTTTGTGTAAAAGCACTCAGGAATGTAAGAGAGGGAACAGATGGTACACAGGAAAAAAACATACCTGACATAAAGAATGTTACCAGAGCAGGATAAGGAGGAAGACTATTAGGAAACAAGGTACATGAAGTAGGTGAGGTCAGATCCTGTGATGTCCTGCAATTCTTTAAATTTTACTTCGGAAAAAAATGGGAAGCCTTTGAAAGAGCATAGACAAAAGAGAGAGATAGACTAAGTTTTAACAGCATTGTTCTGGTTTTTGTGATGAGGAAAGACCACAGGAAAAAAGGACTAGGTAAACAACCAGGATATGAAGACACATTAGAAGGTTCATTCAGCATCTAGGTGAAAGAGATACTGGCTTGGACCAAAATTTAGTCATTTGAGTAAGAGATTTTTGAGATAATCTAGTCAAAAGTGAGATATCAGGTGTGAAATGAAACATTAAGAGAAGACCTGAGTATGACATTAGGATTTTGAATCTGAACAACTAGAAGATTTTTAATTTTTTTGTAATAATAGGAAAGACCTTGTACTTCTTTTCTTGTTAATGACTATATGTTTTCATGGTAGAACATTGAATGAATACCAAAGCAACTGTTCAGTTCTTCTAACAATCCTAGACATAACTCTTCATTTTTGTATCTTTGAATTTTGTGTTCACAGAGATTTATTCACTTACCAGCATTCAATTAAATGAAATTAATATGAATTATTCCTGTGTTTTTCAGCAGTAACATCTAAAACATATAACAAACTATGCAAGAGGTTTTTGGTTTGTTTTCTTTGGGAGAGATAAAGAAACAGATACTTGATAATATGTCATTGGATATTATTGGAAGTCTACGAAACAATGTATGTGCTCTAAAATAAAATCAGGGTAACGATAACAAATCTAAATTAAACATTCATTTAATTCTCAGCATGCTTTCTGCTGTCAGGCCATCTGTACATAATCTTGGCCAAAAAAAAAAAAACCTTCCAGAACAGTTCATCGAAGTCTCTTGCTTAGGAACTCAGGGCTCCGGAAGCCCCGTTGGCCCCTGTTGGGCAATAAGCACAGATCTCACTGTTTTGATAAATACGCTGGCCCAATGCTTGCTAAATTGTTTGTTATGTAAATTAATGTGAATCTGTGTTCTGGTGAAAACCAAAAGTGTTAGGTGATCTATAAAATAGGTAATGGATAAGTGGGTGTTAATTCAAAAATTACTTTATGAGTTGATAACTCAAACCCTTAAGGATAAGTGTTGATTGTATTTTGTTTCTAACTTCAGTGTTACTGCAAATTGAATATACTTTGGCTTGCTCATGCATATTCATAGTTTGATCAAGACAGACTATGATGTTGTAAAAGCAGTTCTTAGTTACCGTCATAATAAAAAAGTAGAGGTACCAGAGCTAGAGTCACTTACTCCTTTCTAGTCCTCCTGTTAACTTGTTCTTGTTTTGTTTCTTTTTTTTTTCTTTAAATTAAAATAGTTCTGTGTTCTGTGCCCTTTTCTTCCCAGTCAAGACTGAGAACTGTATGATATTCATTAATTACTCACCATTCAGTTATTGTGGCTCTGCTCAAATTTCCTACCTGATTTTTTCAACAGATATTTTTTTCTAGTAGAGAAAGCCATCACTTTAATGTTTATTTAACTCAGAAAAGTTGATAAATAATCTTTTTATATTCTTCAACTTTTATGGTTGGAAGCATTATGCCTCTAAACCGTGAATCATTTGTTTGATAACAGTCCTCTGTGAATGTTATCCCAGCAGAGTTTGGTTTTATACACATGTCAAATAACCTGCTTGTGAGGTCTCACCAAGCCAGGTTGTCTTCTGTTCTGATGTGACATTGAAATTCTTCAATGAAAGAAAGAAATTAACTTAGCTTAAGCATGTACCTAGCCAATGCTCATATCACTGAAAAGGGACTCATTATTGATTTTATATTGTGTGCATGTATACTGCTATGTGTGGCAGAGAGACTGGTGTGGAAGCTCTAAAAATAAAGAAGGATGAGCAGGGAGGTTGCCTGTGATGTTAAGCAGGCAGTGAAATGAGAGGCCAGGAGGTGACAGCTGTCAACACTCACATTTGGATGTCACTTCTCCTGGGCTTTTCCTAATCCTGTTTCAGGAAATGCAACTACCAATGATTCCAGTACTCAGGTATCTTTAAAATATCTGATAGGACAAATTTAATGAAATTTTTAATATATGTGTATATAGACATATGTTTCTGGTGTGGAGGTAAACATATTCTATAATTTAAACAACTCGAAAAAATATATTTTCAGATGCCTGACTCTGGAGTTGAATACATACTTTCCTAGCTTAGCATGTTATCTTTGGTAGGTGCGAGGACATTCAAATGCTGATTTTATAATACACAAGAATCAAGGACCCGAGGCAGAGAAAACTGACATATAAGAAGAGTGGCAACAATAAATCATGCTACAGTCTGCAGAGAAGTGGAAACCATCCCTACCAACACTTAAAATGCTTGGCTGAGATATATACATTGCAGGGGCAGAAGAAACTGATTAACCCTCTACTTTAAAAAGATTCCTCAGGCAAACAGTACTGTTAGTGCGATAAGACGTGTGATGTTTAAGAGCTGCTCAGCATCTCAGGGGAGTTACTTATTACAGGAATGCCACTGCTAGGTCAAGGTCCCCACAAAGTCCAGGAGTAGAGCCTGAGTGTATTTCCCTTTCTTTCCCTTATGTTTTTCAGCTTTTTCTTGGAAGTCTTATTGGGCAGTTAAGTGAGCGAAAGCTGAGCTGAGCCAATAGGAAGGGGAGACATACAGAAGTACAGGTCGAACACCCACTGGGATGCTTGTCTGTTGGGTGGAAGCCTTGTATAGTGCAGGGGCCTGTCCTATGGGAGAGGCAGAACTTCCAGCTTTCCAGTACCCACATCTTAGTGGAGTTCCATATGCAGATTTTAGACGGCACAATCCATCAGTGCTGTGACATGTCTGAAATGACTCTAGCAAGCCATGTCAAGTTTGTATAAAACTAGCCAGCAGAATTACATAGAGGAAGATGGTAAGTTTAGTTTTCAGGAAGTGAAATCTAAGACGATGCTGTTCTTCATAGTAACGTAATTGAAAAGTTTGAAGTCACAGGCTGGAACTAAGATAACCAAAGTCTATCCAAGAACCTCTTTTATTAATAAGGGCAGTGGATGAATATGACAAGACCAGCAAAGGGTCTGCTGGAATTTACCATTTTATTTCATTTAAAGATTTAATTTTTTGAAATTTTATAACTATTATGCCTTCAACCCCATCAAAGACATAAGAAGGGATAAAGTTATTAGTTGAGTGAGTAGGAGGCATAGGGGAGCAGCTTCCAAAAAGAAATATGACAGTTTGTTCCCTAGACAGTCCCAAATATCTCTTGATATCATTGGAGCATCATCTTCAGCCTTCTGGCCAAGCATTTTTCACAGACTAAATTGTGCAGCAGGAAATAAGGATTTTCCCATTCTGTCTCTGCAGAATCAAGACATCAACTTACCTGCATTTAAGCTCTGGTCCATCTTTGGACTGTATATAGTCTGTGGAGAGAGCAGGGGCATTTTTGCCCAGTAGGAATATCTCCTGATGGGAGATTTTTTTTTTTTTTTTGATGCTCATTGTCTTCTTCCAAGTCAAATGGGAGCTGCCAGGAACTGACTGTCTTAAGTCAAACAATTCTTATAATAATAAAAACATCTTTAAATGCCATTTTTTTGTATGCCTCTGAGGGTTTTGAAGACATCTACTATTTTATTTATAAATCTATCTATCATCTATCTATCTTTGAACAAGCAAACTGTATATTTTAACCATTTCTTATCTGTTTAACATATTAAGTATATTTTGTGATAAATTAAGACTAGAATTTGACATGACCAGATGAACTTCAGTTGTTTAGGATTTAAAATGATATTTTCATGTCTAAATAAAATCTTTAGGTTTATAAACATAGGCTATGATAGAAATTATTTAGGTTCACAACTTTAGACATACTAAGATAGATGATTTTTTTCTTCCTCAAGATTGCCTGATACAAATAGGCTAAGCATTATGTGCATAACTTTATATATGGTTTTCTTGATTGTTTCATATTTGTTCTTACTGTTTTTACTATATGAGTTAAAAAAATTTAGCCTTTTTTTAGACAAAAGGAGGGAATTGTTGGGGTAGTGTTAAGCATTCTAAATGTTAATTAATTGGTCCTGCTTGTTGTCTGTTACTTACATTGACTCTGATTGGTTAAATAAAATGCCGAGGCCTGAGATTGGGCAAAGACAGAGAAAGGTGGGACTTCCTGGGATTAGAGCAGCAGGAAGAAGAGAAGAATTCATTCCAGCCAGGAGCAGCAGGAAGGAGGCACACACCATGGGTTAGAAAAAGGAACCTCATTCCACATGGCCAGGAACATCAGCATATCGTGGAGAATGGCAGGCAGTCCAAGGGGACGTATATATATATATATATATATGGGGTCATAATTGGGTAATAGAATTAAGAGCTAGCTTAGATGGACTAGGATTGCACAATTCAGGCCAAGGCTTGGTAAAATAAAAAAAAAAAGATTTAATTTTTTATTATATGTATATTTGTCTGTTGGTATTTACATGTGAATACTGGAGGCCAGAAGACAATGTCAGATCCCCTAGAAACTGGAACTCGAGACAGTTTTGAGCTACTCGGTATGTCTGGCAGGAGCCAAACTCGTGTTCTCTGCAAGGGCAGCAAGTGCTCTTAACCACTGTGCCATCTCTCCAGCACCCTACAACATTTACTAGTGTGGATCTAATTCAATAAATTTTGAATTCTAGCTCCTTGATTGGAAGGCAAATAATTTTAAGGTACTTAGGTTAGATAAGAGAAAGGGGTATTCCCTCTAGTTTTGTTGACATAGACTTACATTCCTGAGTAAAGCATTACCTATATTCAGATATTTTAGGTTTTCTGATTGTGGACTGGTTATATGTCTAATTTATCTATCACTGTTGAAGTTATTTAAATGGCACTTAATTGTATTCATTGATTTCTCATTTCTTCCCTTTAGAGATAAGTTATCTCTTGTGACATTTCAGACTCTTACCCTACACCAGCTTTATTAGATTTTTTTTTGAGAAGCACAGTCTTTTTTTTTTTAATGAATAAAATTAGACCTGAGAAGCATCAAATAGAAAACAGTCCAAAAAAAAAATCCTATTACCTGTCAGTGCAATATGTAGAACATGGCTTCTAATTTAAGTTCTCACAAACATGAGATAGGAATCTAAGAATCTTGACACCAGATGTTTTGTCATTAGTAAGGTTAGTCATGGGCTAATTACTTTGTTAGAAATGTCGTCCTCTCTTCTCTCTGGCAGTGGGTATATCATGACCTCAAGAAAGTGAAAACGTGGGGCCGAGATGATTGCTCAGTGGGTAAGAGTAAGCATGGGAACCTGAGTTCAGAGTCCCAGCGCCTAACCTAAAAATTAATGTGCAACCAGCCACATAGAAGCCTGCAAACATCGTGCTGCTGGGGACAGAGATGGGAGGACTGACGGGCTTTGCTAACTGATTGACACTTTAGCTCCAGGTTCAGTGAGAGACCCTATCTCAGGGAAGTAAGGTGGAGAGCAGTAGAACAGGACTAAACTCGGTCTTCTGTATGTACACACACTCGTACCTCACACCACACACACACACACACACACACACACACACACACAGACACACAGATGTGCGCGAGGGCGGGGGAGAATGAAATTTGTCATTTCCATTGCACTGTAGTAAATGAACTTGTCATATTATAAAATTAGCTGTGGTGGCATGTAGCAGTGTGTGTGTGTTTTCTTTTTGTTTGTTTGTTTGTTTGTTTGTTTTTCTGAGCAAGCAGATGGAATAGAAAAAAAAAATGTGAGGCCATTCATGACCAAAAGAGAGTCAGACAGAGGTCCCTCTGTGTGTGAGTTCACAGTCAATGATTTCATGAACAACTGAATTCCTCACAATTCCCTTGGCCAGTTTGCTTGACTGGAGTCTGATAATATATACTTAGTAGGTCACTGCCACTGTTAGGATCCTAGAGAACCCGCTTTCAGATAACGGTGCTGGTTTGCAGCTTCAGGCAGCTACCTAAAAAGAAATATATGGAAAGACATACACTCACATCCCAGTTTGTTCAGCCCATTTTTCTTGCATCTTTGATGAGGTAATGCTTTAGGCTAGGTCTAGGTACAAGTGTCAGAAAACCCAAAACTGTTGGCTTAACCAGAAAAGTTAGTTTATTTGTCCATCCTATAAAAACATAGAAAAAGCTCAGAGCTAGATGCAAGCACAGGCTACCTGTGCCCTGTGAAATCTTAGTAATTCAGGTTCCTTTGAGCTCATTTTCTGCCTTCCTCAAGGAGATATTTTTCCTTTTTATGGACCAAGATGGCAACTTTCACGTGTCAGAAAGCAAGATAGAATAAAGGGCTAAAAAGGAAAGATCCCAGAAGCTGCTTGGTGATATATTTGCTTTAATGTCTTTGGTCGGGACCTCACCGTATAGTTTTACCAAAATGTAAGAGAGATGAGGAAATGAACTCATCTACTTGCTGAACATGGTTGAGCTCAACTCTCTACTAGATGAATGAAAGGAAGAATAAATACTGGGATAACATTTTTAACCGAGGTCTTCCTTGTCTGTTGTTAGTAGTAACACAGAATCAGCAGCAAATCAGCAGCTTCAATGTTCAAGTATGTGAACCATGGTCCTCACTGTGCAGCTGAGATTAAGAATAAGGACCAAAGTCATAGAGAATCCAGAGTTTCTCAGATGCAAAAAAAGAGAGAGTTCCTCTTATTTACTGTAATATCTTAAATGATTGATATATTTAATTTATTGAGCAATGGTAACTAATACTTCAGGACAATTTGATAATGACTATAATCAACTCTTATTAGTGAAGCTATAGCATGAAAAAAATCGAGTGCACAATTGCCAGTATCTTTGCTGTTCCTCTCTACAACTTGATTTTAAGGATAAGATTCAGAGTGGCTTTCATTTATAATTGTATTTTTCCTACTCAAAATAAGCTGACATATGCATACTTGATTGGGGGTAAGGGAGAGTCTTAGCAAATTGTCTGAATTTAGTTTAACAAATGTCTTGGATTCTCCATAGTTTCTTTATGTTCTATTGACACAATTATATAAGCTGTTATCTGTATTGTTTTTGTAGGCTCTGATGTATTCATATTGCTTTTGATTAGGAACATATTTGTATTAATAAATTCCCCTTCCTGTTATGGCAACAAAATGGAAATCAGGTCATCCTTGGATGGATGGGGCTCGGGTGGCAAAATGGAGTGGATTTGCTATTTGTCTATAAAATGATAGACAGCTCTGATTTCCAGAACTAATGTCAATCAAAATGTAAAAGTCTGGCATATTTCTTATTTAGAAGTGATGATAGGAGAGCAGTGGGTAAGAAACACAGCTTGGTATTCCAACTTGGATGTGACAAGTTTCTTGTGATTACAAACAACAAAGTCATTGTATTGAGAGATTTTTGTGCCAACTCTTAAATGCTCTTTTGCTTCTTTTTCTTTCCCTCTCTAAGCCCCTCCTCTGTTCTGTGGCTTTTCTTTTGTAACTCCTCCAGACTACAGCTTTGTTCCCCCTTCTTCCACTCCTTTCTGGTCAGGTACTGCTTTTATATGTCTCTACAACTTGCTTCTGTGTGCACATACAATATTTTTGCTTCTGTATATGGCTTCCCATGTAAATACATCTCCTCAAACATAATCCCTAGCATCCCATTGCCACCATGCAACTCACTCTTCCCTGCCATAGTCATTGTCTGCCATGACATTCTGTGTGTGTGTGAATGCCATAAATTTCAATATGACATTTTATATTTTGTCATGTGTTAATCTGGAGAGGTTGGAGATGGGTGAAAGAATGGGAATTTAGAGGGAGATGTACTACTCTGAAAAATCACTCATCTTTTCTGAGGACTAGAAATAAGAGTGGAGAAAAATCAGTGTTTGTACTTTTCCATGATGAAAATAAAAAGGACCCAAAAAGTCTCAACTTCCCCTCCAAAGAGAAGAATAAGATTCAGTGTGCATGTTTGAAGTAATGACCCATGTCCACCATTTTCCAGCTCTTCAGCTGGTGTCCAGGCATTTTGATCTGAATTTGTCATTTCCTGCAGAGTTAAATGACTATTTATATGGCACTAAGCCAGACAAAGTACATTTTCTTGTAGATTTTTAAAAAATTAACCTGTAAGTCCCAACAGAGCATAGAATTCTGAAATAGACCTGAAAAGTCTACAAACCTTTCATTTTATATATGAAAAAAATGTGGCCTAAAGAGGTTGAGAGGCCTGTGCAAGGTCACACAGTTAAGTCTACAATTGGCTTTCTCCATCACAGGGGTGTCTTTATGTGCACTGACTTTAAGAACAGTGCCTTGGCAATGGGACCATTTTCAGTAAGGAAACCATTAAAGTGGTTTGTGTCCTGACTGGTAAAATACAATGACCTATTTTCACTCCCTTTACAGTTCTGAATTCTCCAGTATTGCCATTCGTTTATCTTATGATGGACACCTGGAGACTTTAAAAGAGACTGCCTTTATAAAGCCATGAATGATAGACCCGAGGTCCCTGTTGCCAAGTGGATGGACTGTTCCAGGGTAGCATGGGTCGTTATGAGCTACTGGGGCACTGGGAACTGTTGTAATACAGATGGATGGTGCTTCCATTTGTTGCTTTTTCTTATACTTAAGTTCCTTTGCCATTTAAGATTTATAAAGTCCCAGCAGTCTCAGGTGAGCAATTCTCAGAATCACCGCACATATAATTGAAAACACTTTACGACCCCCACCGAGCAACAGGTGGGGAAGTTACTATAGAGCCTGTCATAGAGCGCTGGAGACCAGCAAACATGCACAGCCTGAATGGAGTGTCCCTTTCAGAAAGGGCTGGCTCCTCTCCCGCCAATAGGGATATTAAACAAACTAAACTGAACACAAAGAGGATACCTTGTGCCTGGATTTTGGCTAGACATTGCAGTAAACATTGATCAGAAGTCAGTGTTTCCGTGAAGAGAAGAGGCGTGTGTGTTCTTTCAGTGAGAACTGTTTCACATCTTCACATATACGCAATTGTATATGAAACGATAATTGAACTCATCTGAAGATGGGTTAAACATAAAAAGCTTGGCTAGTGGGGGATGCCACTTGCTTAGAAGTGATGATGTTGATTTAACAGACTTTAATCAGAGCCTAGAATTCAGTGGCTCTAGGGTTTAGTCAAAGGAGTTACCAGGTGAAAATCACAAAGCTTCACCCCAGAGGCTCCAGTGAGAAACAGAGGACAGCGCCCTCAGTTGTGAGTTTATGTTGAAGTTATCTCAAATTCATTCACACAGTCATTTAAGTTGTTAGATAGTTTGGCTTTGTGTTTTACAAAAAGTTTTTCAGAAAGAGCGTCAAAAGCAGAGCAGTGGTTTTCTTTTTTTTTTTAACTGTCTGGAATGAACTTGTTCACACCTGGTTGGACTGAAACAGCCACTGTGCTGCTTTCAAACTCCCGCTGTCATTGCCACTAATCTGTAATGAGGTCACGACTCGGTATCCCATGGCACCGAGAGCAACTTAGGTTCTGGTAGCCGGCTGCAGCCAACTGTGCACTGACTCGGGCTCTGCACCGTTTCTCTACAGTGCTAAGTCCCAAAGTACTGGGCATCGCCATCGCGCGGTACGACTTCTGTGCGAGAGATATGCGGGAACTCTCCCTCCTGAAAGGGGACGTGGTGAAGATTTACACAAAGATGAGCGCAAATGGCTGGTGGAGAGGAGAAGTAAATGGCAGGGTGAGTTGTCCCTCTGAGTGTGTCAGCCCTTCCTGAATGAGAGAGCTGGACAGTCACTGGGGGCTATCATGTTGTAGACTTGTCCTCTCAGCTCTTTGACTGCCTGGGGCTGGGAGTGTGCATCGCTGTTTAAAATGGGTCCAGCCAATACAGTGGGAACCGAGGGTTGATGGGCACATAGGAAGAGTTAAGCATTTCAGGTTTTTGTTAGTAGCTAACAGCCAAGGTGTGCAGTTTATATCAGCACCAAGCATTTCCAAAAACTCCTGATCCCACTTGGAAAGAATGGGATAGAGTACCTTAGGTTGTACATCCTGTCCCACACCAGAAATGGGAATGCTGATGTTGAGACCCATACTGCCCTAATGTGTGTATTTGTTTGTGTGCTAGTGAATTAGAACCCTGTTTAAGCTTATCTTATTGCTTAGTTGCTATCACTGTCTCTGAGAGGCCTGTCTTAGTTGTAAAGTCAATCTCCATAACCTACAGAGTACATAAAGCCCCAGCTTAATTCGTGTGTTAGGGAAGTGAGGAATGTTCTGCCTGTAGATAGAATCCTTTGAAGCAGCAGAGGTGTTGATGTGTTGGTTGCTTTTCTTTCATAGGTGGGCTGGTTTCCGTCCACATATGTGGAAGAGGATGAATAAAGTTCAATCCAGTGTTGCACCCTGCACTGAAATCTCAACAAGAAGAGATAAACAGAAACCTGGTCTGCGCCATGAGTTAACTGAACTGTTTGAAAAGCGGCATTTCTGGCTGTTCAGCATCCTCCTTTTTTCTCCTCCTAAGTCTTAATGCTGGGATTTCTAAAGATGCTAGTACTGACAGATTAATGGCTTGCCTAGAGCAGTGCAAGAAACAGCCTGCCAGTCTGTCATTGTCAGGAACCAGGGAAAAACCAACCACTTTTCTTCCCCAAAGAGCCCTGCAAACACATCGGTTTAGGTTTCTCTTACCTCACTGGGTCAGGCACTATGGATGGTAGCCATTAGGAAATGCTTCATGCATATTTACTTTGTTCTCATAGTTTTTGATGATAAAAAAGAAACAGAGGTTTAATTTTGCTTTTTCCCAGCATGAAGAAAAAGTAGAGTTCTGCCATCTGGGAAAGATCCAGCTTGCTGGAAAGATCTAGCATTTCTCGTCTTAAATTGTTCAACAGGTGACTCATTGCCTGGCAAACACTTCTATCCCCAGATGTTACTCATGATAAAATAAAAGAGGCTCATGTTTAGGTTTGCATCATAAGTGATAAATTACAGAGAGGGTTTTAATTATTCATTTGATGTCCTGATTATATTTCCACACTTCTTTATAAAGAAGAAAAAGAAAAGCACATGAAAGGAAGTGTCTTTATAGTAAAGCCTCACAACTTTTGTGATTTCATAGGGTGTGTTGGAAATGTCATGCTTGACAAGGGAATCGTGGCTAGGAAGATCATGTTTGGTTGCCAGGAATCCCAGAGAGATAGAGGTGTTTACAGAGACAGATCAAGGACTGTAGTCCATAGGACATCATTGTATAGCTGCAATCGCTCTCAACACAAACCTTTTCCTATCTCCTGGAAAGACCCAGGGCATATTTGCTGATTTCTACTTTTTTTTTTTTTAATAGTAGCACAAAAGAGCTTTTTTGAGGATTTTGAAAGAAAAACACACTGAGCCCTTCGTACATTTCTGGGACAGAAGGAAAGGCTCCTGACTTGTGGCTTAGGCTCCTCTGTTTTCCCTTCTGAAGCCATTTTAGCTACATCTTAATCGGTAGGAAGATCCATTTTTTGTCGTGTTTCACTAAGCTGTCACCATGTTCCACGAGGAGTCTAAGTATCTTGCTCCTAAGATGCATGGAGTCCCTAGCTGAGGCAGTTCTAACAAGATTTGAAAAAAATGTTCCTGTTTGGGCAAAAAAAAAAAAAAGAGGTATTTTTATCTTAGAGATAATCTAGAACCTTCTCTCATACCAAATTTTTTAGTTATCTCTGACATGAAGGGGCTGTGACAACCTGATGTCTTCCTGCTCACAGGAGTACAGGAGTGCCAGAATTTGTTTGGTGGACATATCTCCCTCAAAGAGACCCCGTGGGAGCTGGGACTTCTCATTTAAATAGACTCAAGACCTTTACCTCAGAATTATGTAAACTGTGATTGTGTTTTAGAACAATTGATCTTTTGTATATGTGTAAATGGTCATGAAAATGTATTTTATAAAATGTCTGTATAGTCAACTTGTGCTGGCAAGATCTACTCTTGGAATGGATTCCTACCTATAAGGTCTTATCTGTGTCTCCGGGATGCTTTGTCTGTTACTGTTAGCAAGTGTTGTTATGGAGAGTACAGCTTCCCACAGAACGAAACACTCCTGTGTACAGTATTGTAGCATGTGTTGTTTATTTCAGTCAATAGATTCCCTGCCTCACAAGTGGTATGTGGTCTTCCTGTTGCATTTCATTGGCCTCAGAGTTTCACAGCAGAGGATTTAAGAGCCTCTTTCCATGACATTACCAATGAGAACTTTGTCTATATTTAATAATTTGTATTGGAGATTTTAAATGCCATGATCTGTGTAGATTTCTAATACCAAAGACAGTCATAAATGTTTTCCATGGTCTTTGTCTTGCCTATCTGTAACCCTTGTGTAATATGGTGAATTAGAATCGTATTTTACTTTGTAATATTTGTAAATATGTCAATAAAATCGTTACTACTTGCATTAAGAGGATTTCCTTATTATTTATTTATTTTGTGTGTGTGTGTGTGTGTGTGTGTGTGTGTGTGTGTGTGTGTGTGT
>CAJQZJ010031560.1:4239541-4283127 GCA_907164525.1 Lophiomys imhausi
CCCCTCCCCTTCCCCTTCCCCTCCCCCTCCCCTCCCCTTCCCCTCTCCCTCCCCCCTCCGTTCTCCTCCCCTTCCCTCCCCCTCTCATACACATACACACACACACACACACACACACACACACACACACACACACAAATTAATTTGTTAACATAAAATAATTTCCAGGTTTGTTAAAAACCGGTATGAATTTTATAAATAACTTCACTCTCAGATCTTAGGAACAAATTCTATTTGGAACTAATTCCATTGTTTTTCAAGGCTTAATTAGCCAAGAGAATACATTTTTATTTAGTTGGTTTATTAATAAAGGACTTCCTCTAATCTTACATTCCTAGCATAATCTACCTATTCCATATGAAAGAATTTTCTAAAAAGTGAGCTTATATTGACTGTACCTTTCTAGTGTTATTGTCTCCCAAGTGACCCTTTGAGGAAGCATCTGTCTTCCCATTGTATTGGTGTTAGTGATAAAGGGCTTGGAAATCTTGTCAGTGATTGATCCTCTCAGCTGATAATCTGTTGAGCACTCTTGTGCCTACCATAAGGAATTACTATCCTCTATTCAAGTATGGATGCAGCAAATGAGGAATAGTCCAGGAGGCCATGAGCACTCACCCAGAGCCTTGGCTCAGAGGGCACCTGCTGGAGAGGATGATTCTTCTCAAATTGGGACATTAATTTTTTTTTTTCGAGACAGGGTTTCTCTGTGTATCCTTGGCTGTCCTGGACTTACTTTGTAGACCAGGCTGGCCTTGAACTCACAGAGATCCGCATGCCTCTGCCTCTCAAGTGCTGGGAATAAAGATGTGAGCCACCACGCCAAGCTGAGATGTTAAATTTTTTTGTTTTTGTTTTTGTTTTTGTTTTTTGTTTTTTCGAGACAGGGTTTCTCTGTGTAGCTCTGGCTGTTCGACCCAAGATCTCTCATAAAACCTTGCAGGTGAGTGATGGACTGTCTTGTAGAGCTTGGCTGTTTTACTCAGATGTACTTCTGAGTCTGAGAAATTTGCATATCTTTTCCTTTAGCAAGCAAGTTATTTTAAGGGAAGAAGTTTTCACTCATTGTTCACTTGAAATAAAGCTTCTGTCCCCTTTCAGGTAGGGATTTTGTAATTTTTGAAAAAAAACTTTACTTATTTAAAGTGACATCTGCCCTCAATTTACCCACAGAATTTTGTTTTAGTGACTTACAGTGCTTAGGTATTCCAGTCTTAGGTAATAGGCATGTTGCTACTTTGAGACGGCCTGAAAGGACATTAACTGAGGATGTCCTTGATGGCCCAGATGCAATGATTTGAACGTGTGCCCATAGTTATCACTTTGCCTTCTTTATCCAGACTGGAGTCCTTTTACAGCCCCATCTGGAGCTCTTGGCTCAGTGTTCTAGAGGGACAGATTCCTAGCAGATGGTTTATCAGAGGACCTGGCACATACTCTGTCCAAGAAAACCTTGTCTAATACTTATGAGTTTGGGAGGCTTTAGAGCAAAGAAGTAGCTCCAAGCCTTCTGCACAACCATGAGTGTTTTGCTTATTAGAATTTTGAAAAACATGTTCAGAGTAAATATCTAGACAACAGCAGTTCTAAAGATCTGGCTCCACAAACTCTACTAAAATAGCCTCGTAGACCAATTTTATGGCATCTATGAGATTTGGGATCAAGCCAAAACCTTGTGTTTGGAAGGAACAAGGCTAATCTTAAAATGTATCATCCATTTTGACAACTGATACCTTAATTTGCAAATACAACTCTAATCAACCTGAGATCTCTTGACTGTCGTACACTGCCTAATATACTCAAGCCTACTCCTTCTATAGTTTTCTTCATCTCAGCTAATGGCAATTCTTCCTATCCATTGGCTCAATCCCAAATCTTTAGAATCAAGACTCTAAAGAAAGATTACAACATCCCATTGATCTATACAGTTTAAACTGTCATCTCTCCAATGTCTGCTGCTCATTCAGTCTCTCTGCCACCACCCTACTTGAAACTAATTTTACCTGTCAGCTATATTATCACAGAGGCCTACTCTGGTCCTTTGTCTCTTATATTTTCTTCTGTTTAGTCTAATCACAACAGAATAATCTAAGGGGGATTGCTAAAACTCTTATTCTGAAACCCTCCAGTAGCTTCCATTGCCCTCATGAAGCTTCATAGACTGACCAGGCTCCGTGTGCATCATTTATGTATCTTCGTTTGCACTGATTACTTCCTACTTCCTCTCTAGCCACACATGCCTCCTTCTCTCCCATTAACTCCAAGGAGTGAAGGCATATGCCTCGCTAGGACCTTTGAAGCTGACCACTTTGCTGAAGGTCTCTTCCTCCAGATTTCCACCTAGGTTTTTGTTCATCCTCTTCTCTATTCTCATCTAGATTTTCTCTAAAATTCTACCATAGATCTTTCCTGAGAACTCCTTTAAAATTCCACCCTCCTCTTACCACATGACTTTCCTTTCCCACTACCATTTATCTTAGCATTTATGAGCACAAAGTGAACAAAATATACTAATTTAAATCATGCCAAATATATTACAGTCATTATATATTTTAATTTGTCTCTTTTCTAAAAAGGAGTTATTATTTTGTATCATCAGTACCAAGAATAGAGCCCCAGACAGAATAAACATTCAGGAGTATTTTCTGAATAAGTGAACAGTTTATCTCCCAAGCATGTGGCACACATGCTAATCAGTAGGCATACAGTGGCATACAAAGAAATCAGGACCATATTGATCTCAATATCTAATGGAAAAGAATATTTACATTTGAATTAATATTTAAATTTAATTAGGTAGACACAGAAATGAGAAAGAGTTGAAGGATCTGAGAAACTAAAAGTGTTGATCTGAGATAGAGAATAGAGTCTGAAAAACATGAGAATGAAATTAAGCCCCTGCTGTTTGGGATATCATGGAAGTATCTTAAGTAAGTGAGTGACATTAGCTTGTGCACCTTATCACCATTGTAGAAGTGGGAAAGATGAGGAAACTATAGGGATGTATTTGGAGGAAGAATGCTCCAACTTTAATCATGGGGAACCATGGAAGGACTTTCAGCAGATGAATGCTGTATCCCTGGGTACACCTTGTAAGCTCTCCTGTGACTGTAGAGTGATGTAAACTACAGAGGTCAAGATGGATGCAAGGAGGCACAGTAAGAGATGTTCTCGATAGAGTGCAGGAGAGCAATATTAGTCATAGACTAGGATGGTCTACGTCAGAGAGTGCATCTAGAGTCTACCTAGGTAGCATTTGGGTGGGTGTGAGTAGTTAAGGAATGAGAAGAGTCAAAGATATTCCACTGCCGCATTCTCCCTACGTCAGGAGGGGTGCATGAATAAAATCTGTAATGCCAAATTATTGAGAGTGAAGGCAGAAAGAGGTGACAGATCGAGGGTGTCATGTGATCTTTTGGATATCTTTGGTGATGTTTCTATGTCACAGCATATCAGAGCAGAAGCTATAGGCCAAGATCCTTAGTTTACACGTAGATGTTATGCAAAACCTTGAAGCAGATGGAGCCACAGCCAATGACCTGAGATGATAAAAGATGTTTGCGGCAGAACATTTATTATCTCCTGCATTGCCAGATTTATTTGAACCAGTAATAAAAGCCTGTTATGGAGGTAGGCAATAAACATCATGCCAAGGAAAGCAAGAGAGAGGATTGTACAGAGAAGAGTTGAGCCAGTTGTAATTATTAGTAAGAGACTGAGCAAGGTAGAGACTAAAAGCAAATATGGGAATTAACAATATGGAAGCTGACGGTGAGGGGGGAGTTTCATGGGTGTTGGGGGAGAACAGGGAGGCTGGGACAATCGTTAGAAGAGAAGGGAAAGTGAGGAAATGGCAGCAGAAGCAGATGCTCTTTGTGAGCGTTAGCTGTGAACATGGAAATGCACACTACCAGGAGCACAGAGGTAGAGAGGTGGCTGCATTGTTTCTCAGGAAAGTGAGACTCAAGTGGGCTTAAGCGCCTTCAGAGAAGGCAGTGGTTGGGGAGTAGTGGTGAACAGATTATCAGCAGCATAAAGATCAGAGAGAAAGAACTAACCAAAAGAGAATGCCCAGGGCTTAAGGCAGGATTGGACTTGGCACATCTGAGAAACAGAACAATAAATGTATTTGAAGCCTAGAAACAAAGGGGTGGAGATGACCTTCACTACACAGGCTGCTCTCAGAGTGTCTTCACAGCTATGGGTGACACCTGTCTTTCTACTAGCTGGGACACTGAGCCCTGGGATGATTTCCACCAGAGCGGTATAAGCAAATGTCACATGAATAAATGTGTTACACGGCTTAGGTGAGGGAAGACTTTCTTCTTTCCTGACCTCAGAGCAAGGGTCATCCTCCCTCTAAGAGAGTTCCTCTGACTCCTCGTCTAACTCCAGGTCTTCAGCACGCTCAGATTCTCAATGGCACACCTTCTGTGAAAAGGATGCAGGACAAGAAATAAAGCATGCCACTCAGTGAAGGAAGTGTGTGTTATGTACGTGATTGACAAAACACTGTCCCAAATTCTAGAATACAAGATCACCGAAGAGCGCCCCTGTTGATAGTCAATTCTAGTCCTCTCATTCTCACGTGTCTACTTCACTGAAATTGAGTTAAGGTCCTTCCACCTTGGGAATCACGGTGTTCTGTGTATGCTGGGTCCATGTTTAATTCAGTCTTCTCTCCCTCCAGAGAGGTGAGTTTCTGGTACCAAAAACTATGCCTGCAACTTCCTCTCTTTTCCAAGGGATCTCTTTGGGTTTCTTCCTCACTGTATGCAATCTTCCACTGGAACATCACCTTTCCAGAGAAGTTTTCCCCTTACCACTTCTAAGTTTTCAGTACTTTTAGCACTCAGCAGCAGTCTAAATTTTCTTCAGCATTTCTGTGGCGTAATATCTGTTTTACTTATTCTTGCTTATTGTCATCTCCTCCTCTGAAATTACAGCTTCACGTGGGCAGAAGGTTTGGTCTGGTTTCTGTGAAGGTAAATCCCTAGAGCTTAGAGCAGGTAAGTGAGGTTTAATTGTGTTCGAACACTTTAAAGACAGAGTGACAAGGCTGATTTGTAACTCTGACACACAGACATGCAGTAATTAATTGCTGAGCAAGTGAGCATGTAGCCATTGGTCTTGGATGGGGGGAAAAAAAAGGACACCTTTTCCATTTGTACAAGATGGGAGCAGGGAGGATGAGTTTACAGATTTGTGAGAGTGATTTTAAGCTGTTCCAATTGGATGGTCTCCGCTTTCTTTACAAAGTGGCAAGTGAAGGTGGAAGTGTGGGTAGAGCTGAGAGGTTAATGGGGGATGGATGGGGAAGATTCAGAGTGGGTATGAAGAAGAAAAGCAAAATTATATGACATAGAGACAGCAGTGTTAACTGGCAGGGCTAAGGATAAGGCTGAGTCAGGGGCCTGTGGGTTTATAGCAGATCTGATGTGCTTGGTTAGGAAATACCTTCCATGAGCAATCAGCAGGCCAGGTGCAGGTGCAGAGAAAATAAAGCGCTGGAATTGTGGTGTGAAACTGACGTGCCTGCAGTTATTGGAAGGAGAGTAGCTGTGGGGGAAAATCAGTGAATCCTAGCTGGAATGGCGAATGCAAAAGGAATTGGACAGAGGAAGGGCTAAACACAGCGCTTGACTCAAGTCCTGACAATCCGACCTGTGAGGGCAGAGCTTTGGCTCCTGAGATCAGTGTTTGCTCTTTATTCTATTGCTGGTACCCCCACGGTTGACAAATGTGTCTGGTTCTATCAAATCTATATGCAACTGAACACTGTTCTTTCCACTATTTCTACACAGCAGGCAAGAATGAGAAGTGGAAACACAGGGAAACAGAGCAGTGTAGGATTTGGGTGATTTGAGGGTTGAAGTCAGTGTAAAGAGGTACAGAATAATGATAAGGAGGAGTGTGTAATCAGTTCATTTGGAAAGAGATGTTTATGAGGTACCCAGGTGGAGCTGATAGATGGCTCTGGATTGCAACAGATTGTAGTGCTGGGGCTAAAGATGGATATTTCTGAATTTATATTGCATGCAGGTGGTGTAGGTGACTGGAGGAGGCACAAGAAGACATGGGGCTAGGACATAACCCAGAGAACACTTGTGGTTATGATACATATAGAGAAACATGCAGGCAAGGAGACTGAACAGAAAACTTCAGAGAGGTGAGAGGATACTGGGAGTGATGTCACAAGACAAAGGGAAGAAAATTGGGGGAAGAAAGAGAGTCAACAGGAACATGAACTACATCAGATCTTCTAACATGGGGACTGGAAAGAGAAGGCAGTACATACTTATGAAGTAGCTCAGAGGCAAAGAACATGGAGAAACTACTACAACCACAGACAATCACTATGGATACAGTAGGAATGGCCTATGAATTTGACCCCAAGCTCAAGACTCCCTTCAATTTTTATAAGTCACACGTGGAGGTTGGGCTCAATGATTTTTTTTGTTCTAACATTAAGGATTTCCTAAGCCATACGCATCACTGACAGCAGCTTCTACATAGAAGATGGACCCACTGCTGCTGGTCCATTGAGACAGAGGAAGCAACTGAGCTTCAGAAGCCAGGGAATGAACTTGTCCTCCCACTAACAGCACAGCAGGCAGTGGGGAGTGTCCCACTGCTTATTTGGAGTATTGGGGTCTAGAGTCAGGGACTAGATCTAGAGCATCACAAAGTAGGAGGTCAGAGTTTGCTTTGATGGAGGCCATGTTCATGTCCCACAGAGGAGGTATCGGCCATGTCCCTTCACATTTGCATTAGTCCCTAAATGTGCTTTGCTTCCTGGGGCCTTTACACAGAGCTTCCTCCTCCTCAAAGTGTTCTTTGGACTCATCACATAGTTTGCTTGGATCTCTGCTCAAACACATGGGACAGTTCCTTTCTAGCTCGCCACCTGAAATAGCACTCTCCTTACTACAAGACTCACGCTGCCTCATTGCTTTCTTGCTGGGTCCTTATTGTTCCTTATATCACATATTCACTTCCTCTCTGGCACATGGTCTTGTTCTCTACAGTTTCTGGAACTCAAACTCTAAAGAGGAGAGAGTGCAGCTGCTTTGTGTTCTGGTACATACCGAGTGCCCAAAACTGTGTCTGGGACACAGAGGATATCCTCAGCAAACTGTTTATTAAACACAACAAGTAATGGGTGAACTGTGCGAATAATTTCTAAATTCCAGCTGTGAAATTTCTCACAGGAGAAATTAGAATACTGTTGAAATGCATCTTGGAGGGTACTTAGGGAATAGCTTCTAATGTTCTATATAGCACGCTAGGGTGACTATGGCTGAAAAAATTAGCTGAATATTTCAAAATAACAAGTAGAAAGGATTTTTGAATACGCCAAACACAAAGAAATGATAAATGCCTAAAGAGGTGGATAAACCAATCACTCTGATGTGATCATTACATGTACACATGCGTTGAAATTTTGCAACACACCCCATATGTAGGAATTGTTTCCACGTGTCACTCTTTTAGAGGTGTGTTTAAAAATGTCATCTTGATGTTTATAAAAAGAGTCTTCAGATATAAATAGGAGGGTGTGAAGAGTCATTTCTGTTAAGCTTGCTTGCCAAGAAGCCTAGTTAGTGTGGGATTTGTCACTGGTGTGGGATGCTCATAAATTCCCCTCGGCCACTACCCTGTTTCCCCACTGTCTCCAGAATGTTAGCCAACAGACACATGTTTATATTAAGCATGAAAGTAATTAAATTAAATTAAAAGACCTTAAAATTTTCTTTGTCACATGCTTCAGGTGTGACTTGGTGACATTTCAACAATTTAGAAGTCACATATGGCATGTAGCACCCATATGAAATAGTACTATTTGGATAGAAACTATTCTGTCATTGAAGACAGTTCCGGTGGGCTTTTCTGGATTAGAATGTGGTGGAAAATCAGCAGGTCACTAGATGTGGCATTTGAAAACTTACACATTTGATGTCTTTGTGTATTCTACTAACAGAACTGGATAGGGAGTTCTTACTAAAGACTCCCGTGGAATCCATCTTACAATTCTTATGAGTATTGAAAACAAAACAACCCTTTCTTCATTGTTTGTCCATTCCTCACTTGCCCCTTATCCTAGGCACATTAACTTACCAAAATGCTTGACCCAGCAAAAGAGTCTAACAAATGGCTGCCAGTAGAGGCATACTTCTCCTTCGGGAAGGAAAAAGGTGGCACCTTTGATGTTATCTACATAGAAAAACAAAGGAAGAACTCATTCAGATTTTGGATGGAAGTCCATTAGGAAGCAGTGCTGAGAAAAAAAAGAAAGCAAGGTGCATTGCCCTCTTGTAGGTTAATGTGTAGCACCCCCTAGGGGGAAACTGCAGAAAGCAATCCTTGAGCCCTAAGAGCAGTGCTTGTCAACCTTCCTAAATGCTGTGACACTTTAATACAACTCCTCATGTTGTGGTGACCCCCAACCATAAAAATATTTTCTTTGCTACTTCACAACTGTAGTTTTGCTACTGTTACCAAGGTTTTTGGTTTTTCTTTTAGGTTTTTTTTTTTTTTGGTGGGGGGACTGGGGGTCAGACAGGGTTTCTCTGTGTATTCTGGACTCATTTTGTAGACCAGGCTAGCCTTGAACTCACAGAAATGCGCCTGCCACTGCCTTCCAAGTGCTGGGATTAAAGACGTGTGCCAACCCTCCTGGCCTGTTACGATTTTTTTCTTCTGTTATGAGTCTTAATGCAAATATTTTTGGTGATAGAAATATGCCAAAGGGGTCGACACCCATAGGTTGAGAATCACTGTTCCAGAGGATGGTATCAAGAGAAAGACCAGCATCCTTGATGTGCAGGCAGGCTGCTTCAGGGACATTGCTTTCTACTTTATCCCTTTCTTATGTTCTTTTGGTGCCTTAATTTTTGGTTATTAGGAGCATTTATTTTAATATATGCTATTTATAGCATTTTATATTTTGTTAGATTTTTGTTATGTCATTTACAACCATGAGCACATTTAATCTATATTATCAAAGTAATGATCATATATATGAACATTTTGTTCTAGTATACAACTCTTTCTTTCTCTCCTTTTTTTTTTTTAATTTAGCCTCAGACATTGTAGTCTAGACTAGTCTCAAACTTATAAAAACCCTGGAGTCTCGGCCTATGAAGTTCTGGAATTACAGATGTGAGTCACCGTGCCCACCTTACATTTTCTAATTCTTATCTGCTACCAAATGTTCAGACCTAAAAACATATATACAGGTAACATTATACAAACTGAACAGATTATATTAGGAATATATTTATATGCCTATGCTTATGTGAATGTAGTAACAATAAAAAAAATGAGGGCATGAATTTGAAAAGTGAGAAAAGAGGGTTATATGGAAGGGTTTGGAGGGAGAAAAGGGAAGGGGAAAGGATAAAATTAAGTGTCAGAATAAATAATCATATCAAATATTTTCTCACAAAGTTAAGAAACTTATACTTTAATCTTTTTCTTTTCTTTTTAACAGTTGTACTAAGGAAAAACAAAGATAGATTTTTGTTCTCACATGTGCCAGAGAAATCCAGAGGTTATAACCATTTGGGGGGGGGCAGACTGATGGTAGAGGAATTTGCTGTGAAAAATTCCTAGGGTGGGGAGGAGTGAAACTCTGTCAGAAAATACTGAATTCATCTGCGGAATTATTTAGTCCTGCCTGTATCTTCTTCTTCATATGGGATGCCTAATAGGAGATATAATAACCACAGCAGGCTCCAGGAAGGAGCCTGGTAGTGGTGCACAATACCTGTGGCTTGAGCCACCAGGGCTACACATGGCAGTCATGTGTTTGCTGTTATCTTGTAGGCCTGGGTTGTGTGGCCAGAAAGGAAGAAAACTCGAAAGTGATGTATTGGTGTGCACATGAATTATTTGTCATTAGCTTTCTATTACTAAAGTTAATTCATTCTAGTCCTTGAATGAATTAAGGATAGTACTTCCCAGGAGCAGCATGCATGTCACAAGTGAGTGTGGTGGTTAATCTGGGTGGATTGCCAGCTTAATTGAATCTGTAATCAACTAAGTGTTGCATCTTTAGGCTGGCTCATGAAGGTGTTTCTTGGAAAGACAAAGGTAAGAAACTCCCCCCACAAGTGGGCAGTACCCTCTTATGGAGGCCCAGACATAAAGACATATGAGGGAAATTTCATTCCTTTCTGGTAAGTAAGTAAAAAATTCATTTAAAAAATTTCCCTTTTGCTGTCACTGGTGCTATAATCTCTCATTGACATCAGAACCCAAATTTTGGCCTTTTAATTTGAATGGTAGACTAGAACCTCTCTTGGAATCCTCTAGCTCTCAGTGTCAGACTAGAACTGCTAAGCTTTCCAGTCTTGTGGGCTCAATAGCTACCAGGATCTAAGTTTCTATAGTATATAGGCAGTCATTGTTAAACCAATCTAATAAGTTCTCTTTGTAATATACATATATTCTATCAGTTTTATTCCCCTATTCCTTGATTCCTTTATATCTTGACTAGTACAGTGATTATCTATCAATATGCTCATTGCCAAAGATCATTTTCAAGTGAAAAATTCTGTGTCTGCAATAGCCTTTGTCATAGCTATTGTCTCCTACACCTCTAAATAGACAGCCCTCCTGATGTCACTCCAAAGACCAAGGAGCAAATAGGAAAAATGAACCATCAATCAACTTAATACTAGTCTTTTCTTTCACAGAAAAAAACTTCCACTCAGCTGACGATGACTGACATAAAAACTAAATCCAGCTGCTTTATCACTTCTCTCCAAAAGGACAAGGCTCTGCAGAGCCAGGGAAGAGAAGAAAAGATGATGTAAGATTAGTCTCACCTTTAGCTACTGGTTGCTGTTGCAGTAACAATCTATCTGTACGTGGGAAGAAAGTCAACTGCGAGAGCATTCTTTTGCTATTCAGTGCAAGTTCAGTATCGAATTTGGAGAGGTGAACTATAAGTAAGGTTTGTAGGAACATGGCACTTTGAGTATCCTGTTTAATATTACTAGAAACCACTGTAAAGTGAGACTGACAGTATGGTTAACTCACTTGCTTCTATCTTTATCTATTAACAGGAATAAAGTTAGTATCTAATAGTTCCAAAATGCATACTGAACATTTAGCTGTGAATAAGATATAGATGGATTCATGCTGCCCTGGATCCCATAAACTGGTAGGCAAAACAGATATTTAATAAGTAACACATAAGTAATTCAGCAAGATGGATGTTATGCAATGAAAAAAAAAAAAAAAGGCCATTCTGAGTACATATCCCTAGAGTAGAATAAGCCATGGTGAGGGTAGTGGTGGAAGGTGAGGGTCATGTTGAATGGTGAGGGGGCCCCTTTCTAAGAAAGATATTTAAGATGGTTCAGGCAAATAAATGGGTAGATATATATTATAGTACTAGTAAGTAATTATATAGAAATCTGTAGATATAAGGGCTTGTATGTAAGTCCTAATGCAAGATTGAATGGAGGACATTTTGGGAATCAAAATAAAACCAGAAAAGCTCAGAGAAACAAGGAGTAAATTGTAACAGCATCTCCAACACAAAACGTTATAAGAAAGTCCTCAATAGACTTGATAACCTGTAACGATGAAAAATGCATAGTTACATGATGAAGAATAAGAAGACAATGCACTTTAAGTACAAACGATAACTCTTTAGATCTCTAGTA
Organism: Lophiomys imhausi; assembly: GCA_907164525.1. NCBI lineage: Eukaryota > Metazoa > Chordata > Mammalia > Rodentia > Muridae > Lophiomys > Lophiomys imhausi. Next base: position 4,251,220 of record CAJQZJ010031560.1, read on the forward strand.
GAGCAAAATAGTCAGAATGGAAAAAGAAAAGAGGCAAGAGGTGAAGGTAGATGGTGAGTGCAGAAGTCCAGGTGAGATAACAATATCTTAGGATCGATCAGGAGCTCTGGGTATTTAAGGAAGTGGTCGTGTTCAACAGACCCAGAAGACAGAACACACACACACACACACACACACACACACACACACACACACACAAACACACACACACACACACACACACACACACACACACACACCATAATGATTGAAGTATACAGAAGTAGAGGAGAGACAAAGAAAGAATTGAAGATGAATCCTAGGATTCTGGTGTAAGTGATGTAATGTGGTTTCATTTCTGTTGCTTTGGCGCAGTATTGTGGCAAAAAGCAACTTAGGTAGAAAGGGTTTCTTTCAGCCCACAATTCCAGGCCAGTCACCACAGGGAAATCACAACAGCAGGAGCTGGTCACATCACAGTCAGAGTCAAGAGCAGAGAGAGAGAGAATGGACACACGTATGCTTGGTTGCTTGTTCTCAGCTCGATTTCTTCTGTCTTACACAGTTCAGGACACCCTACCTAGAGATGGTGCTGCCCACACTGAACTTAGTCTTTCCACATCAACCAACACATGTAAGACAATCCTCTAGAGACATGCCCACAAGCCAACTCAATGTAGACAATCCCTTATTGAGATTCCCTTCCCAGGTGGTTCTCAGCCGTGTTAAGGTACTTGTAGAAGTGGGATAAGATGCAGGGGAAGAGAGAAGAATGGGGGAGATGGGAGGGATGTGGCAAAGCTTAACTCTAGAAATGTTGGAGTTAAGCTACCTCCAGAATATCTAAACAGAAACATCCAATAGTCAATTCGATATACGGCTTGTATGAACACAAATAAGAGTGGATACCTATTCACTTTCATCTCCGCCGTTTTCTATCTATCCACTTAAACAAACAGAGCTCACAGCTGAGGGGTTACTTAAAAGTTATAAAAATGTGGCTGTTTTCTACCTTCCTAATTGCTCATTTCTACCTCTGAGAAACTTTTTAAATGAATTATTCAGAAAAAGAAAAAACATATACATTGAATTCTGATTTGTAATCTCAAATTTGGGAAAGAATGTTCACATTTAACAGATGTTAAATAAATTATTAGTGAATAAATGGTTGGAAATATAGTATATAGATTCTAAAAACAGTAAATTTAGTAGTTTAGAAAGTATTTTGTCATTTAAAACTATCTATCAATTTTTTAAAAATGTATTTATGCTATGATTAGAATTTTCTAAAAATGATCATATATAAGAAACTCCCAAAATGACACCTGAGTAAGTAGACATAATTGATTTGCTTAGAAATGGAATTAAGATGCTATTTTTTGGTTTCTGTGTGTTAAAATGTTGTTTGTAAAACAAATACCAATGACTAAGGTAAATATAGTTTTGTTCTTGTTCCTTTTTTCTAAAAGTCATATTAATCTCCATCTAGATAAACTCAGGCACTGTCTTGCTGAGTGAGGTCATGGGATTCAGCAGCTGTGCATGGCTCGCTGGACTTTGTCAAGAAGGATCATGTCTCACTGATCAGCCTCAGTTGCCCATGATTCTCACCACTGAGAGTGGCCTACTTTCTCCACCAGAAAATACCTCTGTGCACCTTGAACACATAGGAGTCTCTGCTGGGTTCCTGTAGCCTTGGACTTTTAGCTCAGCTCTTCTTTCATCCCAATTGCTTTCTGTTCTCAGGGGACAGAATGCATGATTGATCTGTTTTCACCTTGTCTCTATTCTTGACTTGCCTCAGGAACCCAGTAAGAATTAATGATCAAATGTCCAAAACAGTCCCAATTCCATTTTATCTAATGTTTTGTCATCTCTTCCATCAAAAACTGTCTCGTTAAATATTTGCAGATGATCATGTGGATGAAGTACCAACAGGTTCCAGAGGAAAGGTGTGCTGTAGATAGTAGTTGACTCTTGTCACATTTCCTGTCTGTTTAACTATATGCCCTTTGTGATTCACAGGGGACATGCAGGTCTTTGCTCACAGGGAAAACTTGTATAGTGACAGTAGCAGCAACAGCTTAGCCAGAATGCAGAATTCTTGGGTCAGATGTCATCTGGAAATAGGTTGTGAGAAAGATCACTGTTCTGGCAGGATCCTTTGTTTTTTGTTTTTTGTTTTTTTTTTCTAAAAAGATATGATGCCTATGAATGAGTTGGAAAGAAGAACTCCAAAGGCAGTGGATAGCAAGGACAGATTTTTATGCTTTTGAAATAAGCTGGGCTGTGTGGTAAAACAGTCAGTGCCAATGGAATAATGGAACCTAAACCCTCAGAGGTAACAGAGCTCTTTCCATCCTGGGAGGAAAACCAAAACTGAGCAAAAATGGATTTTAAATGTCCTTGGACTGTGTTTATGACAAATGGAGAATGAAGCCGATTAGGTGGGTAGGTTCTCCTGGAAAGAATAAAAATGGCTGAATATGTATGTAGCCTCCCTTTTTTCTCCATAGGAGCCAATAAGAAAGGTGGCTTGAAAGCCACAGGGGAAGGGGAGGGGAGGAATCCCCACAGTGCAACCAAGAGGAACATTGCTGCCAACAGGCTTCTTGTTCTGACTGCTCTCTTTTCTATGATGAGGTGATTAAATGTGCCTTCTAGAATGTGGCAGTCCATTGCAAGGTGATGGGATAATCCCCCCAAAATCTGAGAGACTTTCCTTCTTCTGTGTTGATTATCATACCCTTATGGACTAGCTCTCTCACAGAGATTGTTTTGCACAGGTTGCAATGCTGACTAAGTAGATGTAATAAACTAAAAAATGCAGAATGAGGACAAAAAAAAATTCAGTCTGCCTTGCTATGATTTCCCTCTAATTAACATCTGCTCTCTCTCTTGGGCTTCTTGCAAAAAAAATTATTTTGCTGTTAGATCTGTAACCAAAATTAGCTCCATGCAAAAAGAAAACAACAACAACAACAACAACAACAACAACAAAAAACCAAAACCAAACAAACAAAAAAACCCAAAAACCAACAACAACAAAAATCAATTGCCAAAAATTTTGTTTGTGATGACAAAGGATTTTCCTTCTTGCTCTAATTTGAGAGCTGTTGTGTTTTGTTTTTAGTGTTAGCCTGGTCAGGTGTTATTTTTTCTCTCACGTCTGCCCCATTCAGTGGTTAGGGCTTTTCTGATCTTTGTTCATCTTGCCTACTTCAGAACCATGATGTTCTAGGGACTGAGCTTTGCCTTGTGTTTGGAATCCCATGCAACTTAGACTCTGCAGCTCTTTAATTCTTAGGTAGAGATCTGTGACTTCTGCTATGAGTCCAAGTCAAGTGAAAATGGGACTCATACCACAAGTTCTTAGCTTTCTTCAGGGATCTAAATAAAACCTTTATCAACTCCTAGACTGGAGGTTTCCAAATCTTACCTTGAGGGGTTACTCTGGAAGGTAGCAATAGGTCAGGAAGACCAAGGAGATCTCTTAGACTCTTGGTATTGGAAATGAAATCACATGGAATGAGGAGAAATGAAATGATGCAAAACATTAAACAAAAAAAAATTAAACCATTTTTTTTCTAGATATTATTTCAGAGGGAATTGAAAGCAGGAACTTGTAATGACAAGGGCTAACTTTGTTTTCCCTTATGGGTTAGCACATAAACAAAAGCAGAATCCTTTTTGGCTAGTAAAAACAACTAGTGTAGAGCCAAGGGAAGAGTTTGCTATGTTCCTGGGCTGTGCTAATGCCCATTGTAAACAAGCAGGCACATACAGCTGAGGCTAGCAACTGGTCAGACAAGTAGGGACAGGATTCTGGTTACAGGCGCCTGACGAAGGCAGACAGGTAAAGGCTGTGAGGGTTAAATGTACCCAAGAGAATGCTCAGGCCTGCTTGGGGTTAGAGTGGTATTGGGAATATGAATGTGACTGTGCCTGTGGAGTGGGGAGCAGGAGTGTGTGTGTGTGTGTGTGTGTGTGTGTGTGTGTGTGTGTCTGTGGGTGTGAGTGTCTGTGTGTGTGTGAGTGTGTTTCTGTGTGTGTGTGGTGGGGGGTGGCTAGGGACTTCAGAGAATGAAGTAAGCAAGTAAACCCTGATGAGGAGCAGGTCATCAGATAAAGTAAAGAAAACAGTGCCAATATTTAATTTCAGGAGCAGAGTAAGTACTGGAAACATACCTTCACTTAAAAACTACTTGTCTAAAATGTAACTGTATGCCTTATATTTTATTTTGCTAAATTTGGCCACCATAAATTCAGGAGGCAAAAAATGAGTGAAGGCAGATGAGTGGTGCTCCCCTAGCTTCTGCTGAAGAGTGGAGCTTGCTGGAGTTTGTTCTTGCTTCTTGAGAGTAACAGAAGAAGGCCAGGAGGTCCTAGTGGTCAGGGTGATACCTGCAAGAGGAGACCGTAGGTATGAATGCTCTCTCGCTAGCTTGTAAGTGGGACTCAAAGAACAAGAGTGAAGGAGCTAATGGCTGACTACTAGCAACTACTAGGATCCAAGTCTTTTTATTTGCTACTGTATTCATCCTTTCTAAAATAGCTCTGTCAAGAGGGATAGCGGCATTTCCCATCAATTCCATGACACCACATACTCTATTAGACTCTGACTCACTCCTGTGTTATTTACAGTTCTCTTCCTTGTGAAAGAGTACCTAGCTGAACAACTCAAGAGAAAGAGCATGCATTGTGGCTTGAAGTTTGAGAGTATAGAGTGTTGGAGAAGGCATAGTGGAGTTCACAGTGGCAGCACTGTGTGACATATCACATCTCCATACTTCAGGAAGCAGAGAGGGAAGGCCAGAAGTAGAACTGGCCTATAAACTCAAGACCTGTCCCTACGGCCCTAAGATGGTGAGTTAGTCTCCTGTCCGAAAGTGTTTACGGCCTCCCATAACAGTGCTATGAGCTGCCACTAGCAATTCAAAAATATGAGCATAGGGGGACATTTTACAGCAAAACTGTAACACGCCCCTCCCTAAACACATATCCAGGGCCTGGACCCAGTGCCTCTGATTTCCTTGTATGTTTATTTGACTAATGATTATACTGCTTCTGGAGGAAGCTATAAAAACCTTGGAATGATTGATAGCGACCAAAGCCTTTAGTTGGAGAAAGAAAGCAGAAAGTCATGGGGACTCAAGAGATTAGACCTGCCATTCTAGGGGACCAAACTGTCGGGAGCCGCAATTGCCATTACAAGATGGCGCCGGCTTCCTGCTTCCTGGTTCTTCACAGAGGTGCTGTGCCAGTGTGCGCATGCGCAAGGCGCGTTTCTTGGCACTGCGATCTCATGCTAATTAGGTGATTCCGTATGAGCCAATGAGGGTTGACAAGTCTCCCTATGTGCTATATAAGCGGCCACTTGCAGGAGCTCGGGGTCCCTCTCCACCATGCTATCTAAAAGAGCTGTTCAATAAATGCTGTCAGAAGAATCCTGATTGTGTGGTGCTTTCCTTATCGGCGAGGCGGGCGCGACACCAAACTGCATAATGTTTGTGGTGTGGAGAAAGTCAGGGTGCAGAAAGCACAAGAATACGAAAAACGAGACCGAGACCAATGTGGGCAGACAGACGGACAGTGATAAACTATGGCAGCTCCCAGTTCCTGCTGGACTCAGCTGTCCATACAGCTGGCCTGGCTGAGTCATTCCTTTATAATTCATCTTAAGTTTGCTTTATTCTGAGAGTCTTATTACTTCCCTGCCCTTGCCCTGATAATCCTAACATACCCTCTCTTTCTGAAGTGTCCCATGGAGTCTCCTTCTAACATGGCCAATGACGAACGCCATGTGTTTTATTTTGGGCAGTCTACAGAAATAACAGAAATTTACTCAGACCCAGGGACATATAAGGTAAAAGAAATGCATGCTGGGGTCAATAACTGAGAAATAGCCTGGGCTGAACTTCCTCACACATAAGAAAGATCAGACTCTTCCAATATGGTTCCCAAAAATTACAGAGCTGCCGAGGAAAGCACAGTGGCTTGGCTTGGCTTTGGGCTCAGATGGCTGGAACCTCAGGTTTAAGTATGGCAACAGATGTGTCAGCATAGGAATCTGGACACAGAATGGCTCTGTAACATTGCCAGTTGCCACTGGCTTCCTGTGAAGGCTATAGAACACCTGACTTATAACTGGCACCAGAGCAGACACTAGATGGAGCAAAAGACACCAAGTCAAGTGGTTTCTACTATCCAGAAATTATAGTCTACAGGATATAGTAAACAAAGAACTTTAACAAGTTAATTAATGCATATGAACAGTGGAATATGAAGAAAAATGCAAAATAAATGGGGAGGTTGGCACAGCAGGGTATGTATCACTTAGTGTTAACATTATTTAATTCAAGGTGGAGTTCTGGCCCTTCAAAAACATCACTAAAGGCTGTGGATCCTTTGGATCAGGTGTGCAGAATTTATGTCCAGAGAAAGAGAGATCCAACAGTAGGGTAAATGGGCTAGTCTGCAACATGAGAAGGGGAACAGAGGGTAGATGGAGTCCAAAGTGTTTAAGCTCTTTTGACCTCTATGTTTAAATACATCTCTGAGGGTTGAGGTGTTTAGAATCTTGGTCAACTTATTGGAAATCCATTATTCAAACTCAGTTTACATAATAGCTAAGTGCTTAATGATGACATGGCTAAAATTGGTTAGGGACATTCTTTACCTGGGTAGAACATTTTCCCACAGTCTTGACAGCAATATGAAGCAAAATCAGGATTAAAGCTAGGGGCTGTAGAAATTCAGGTGGAGAAATAAGACACACTTGGGGAGTGAAGTTACCAATCTGGTAAACTCTATGAGAAAGAAACACATTTGGCATATAGACATCTAACTTCAGAGAAAGTCTAAGCACTTAAGAAATCTAGAGAAAAGTGAAATTATACTTAGGAGAACTTGATGAGAATTAAACAAAACAATTGCTGAAATCACAGCCTCAGAAAAGCCACGGCTAACTCAAAGTTCGACGGAAATGCTATAGGATAACTGGTTCCCTCAACAAGGAGTTATTGGAAGAATTGATTTTTTTTTTTTTTCAGTGAATTGCTTCATCAGAGTTCCCTTCCAGACCAGGTAATTCAGGGCATGCTCCTGTTACCCTTTGATTCAGTGTGTTTACTTGTCAACTCTTATATAGAATGGACAACAGAAACACAATGGCTTTAAAAAAAAAAACCCAGTAATTTGCTAGAACGATATGAGAGGACCCTATGTTTTGAGGGAAGGATCCAGCAACCATGCAGCAGAATTCAAACTGCAGTGGAATCATAAAAGCAGCTGGTGCCCTGCTAGAGGGGTGCCTATCCTTGCTATTCTCACAGGAGACACTGATAGGTCCTCAACCCCCATGTCCCACAGTCCTCCACACAGGACAAGATCTGATTTGGACTAGTGGTTTAAAATGTCTAGAGAGCTGTTCTAATTGATCAGCCAAAAGACAGTCACAAGAACAGCTATGGGTTGACCAAAGAGGTACCCTTCCAAGATTTTCTGAAGAGCTAGGAATGTTGTCTTCTTGTATCCACCACACAGTTTTTGTTGAGACCTAAGAACAGATGTATCTGTTTTCCAGGTGAAGACACCGTCAAATCTCTTCTTCCCACCTACCAGTTTAATGGGGTGTCCTCTCTGCTTTTAACCTAGAGGATGCAAGAGTGCCTCTTATCTTAATGGACAGTAGATGCATATTGCTGGTAGAAACACAAAACCTATGGACCAGATTGGACTCCACTTTGAACACAGCAATGGCTGCTTAATAAATCTCACAGGGACTTCTCATGAGGATGAAGAAGAGAGAGTCTGGGCCAAGAATCCAGCTGAGGAGCCCTGTGGCGCTCTGTAGGAATCAAGGCTGCCTAACCTGGACTAAGGTGGGCTGCCTGCATAATGCCCTTGATCTCTCAGTGAAGTGGTAAAGAACAAATGAGGTGGTAGCCCCTATCAGTCACTGTGTCAGCTGGCTGGTGGTTGCTTCTGAAGTGGTGGCTTCAGGCTGGGCTCACTCCCTTGCTCCTGGAGGACAGATGGGCCAGGCAGGGATCAACAAGGGAACATCTGGCACAGCAATAGATCAAACAGGCCCAGTGACTAACCTAGGAGTGTCACCTCCTCATTGTTCTTTTCTCAGTCCCATAGAAAGGTCACGCAGTGTGGCAGGCACTAGGTACTGAGGATCTGCCACCCCACCCTCAGCACATCTAAGGATCCAACATGTTTTCCTTAAAAGTGAGTCAATAGCTTCTTCTTTGAGGGTGGACACTACAATTCCCTATCAGACAACTCTGAGTTTTCTCTATATGGTTAGCACTTCCTTGCTAGCCCCTAGATACCCTGATACCCCATTAGCCATTTATCATGTTGCCTCTGAAACTTCTCTTTTTAAAAAACTCTACTAAATTCAAGTGCAACATGTTCTATTTTTGCAAGTGAGCCCTTTCTTCTGTTTCGAATAAAAGAAATAGAAAATATTAAAGAGCATGAGAGAAAAGGCACAAATGCCCAGACCATTAATAGACAAGATTGCCTGCAGTTCTGATTTTTGGGTAGTTTATATAATAGCTTCAAACGCTGGTGAAGAAGGCTCAGTTTTGCCAGAAATGGTCTTTAAATTAAGTATCCATTTTCTTTTAAATTATCTCTAATGGCACAGTAGAACCACATCATTTTCAGCCTAAATCGAGGGTTTGCAGGAATATTTTGTCCCACTCATTTCCACTTTGAGGGTCAGAAGCTCATATCACATACATTATTCTTAAAGCTCTCCAGTGGAAATGACCCAACTTTCCTTGAGGACTTATTCTCCGTTGTTAGAGAGGTCCTGTGGGGTGGGTCAGGGCATCTATGTTTGTTGTTCTGCAAACACACAGCTGGCTGCTGTGGTTACAGTGATGTAACCTCATTTGTTACCTCACACCCATGATATCGTGGGTGCCCAAAATAATGGACTGAAAGGGGTGACATTCCACTACCTCCCACTGCTGGCCAGTCAAAATTGTTTGCTCTTCAGAAGAATCTAGGAATAGGTTCCTAATTCTTCCCTGAGTGGAGAAAATGTATTCCATCCCGTACACATTTAACTTACAAAAGAAACAAAGGTTCCTCTGGCTTTTTATGCAGCTGTGCCCTTAAATCCCAGAAGTGGCTCTGGCTTACCTTCCACATTATCCTCACCGGATTTCTTCAGAATGGAATTAGACCTCACTGTCCTCCTTCACTAGCGTGGGTAACATCCTTTAAAAGGCAGCCTGGGTGTCTGGGTAATCATTGAAGTGACAAGACACTGGCTTCTGGCCCTAGAATAGGCATGAACTTGCTGCATGCTCAGATGTTACCAGCCCTCTGGCCCTCATTATTGATGCCAACTGTTCGGGCATCATACAAAGATCTTTGAATCATCTCACATGAAGGAGGGCGAGGAACAGATTCAGAAAAAAAGGAACTAGGGAAAACCAGCCTTCCCAGGCAAGACCCTCATCATGATCTAGTGTGCTTGGAGACCTGTGAGCCAGTATGGACAGGACCCTAACGGGTCTTCCATATTCTAAGCTATTCATGCATATTCATGAATCTAGACTTCTAATGAACTCCTGTGCAGCTTGGCAAGAAGACAAGGCAAAGCACTGCCTGGAGCTTGCTCCTCTTGCTTGAGTGACTAGCCATTAGGACTGTCTCATGGTGTCAGTGTGACAGCCCCTCTAGTAATTACAAAGCACTTTCATTTTCTGCATCCTTTAATGTTCTAGTAATATTATGGAGTAAAGAATATTTCTTATATTTTGGAGACGAAATTCCGGGGGTTTCCAAGGCTTTATGACTTATGAGATAGTTGTGAGGGGCTGAGCTCGGGCTTCTGATTTCAAGGATAATGGCCTGAGTTGTACCATCAAAGCCAGGGTTTGGAGGACATATCCCAGGACAGGCTTTGGAGGACACATCCCAGGAGGGCAAGGAAGCAGAGCCACTGGAAATCAGCTCCCCTGCCTCACTCAAAGCACCTCTGTCAGTCTTTATGGGTTTCTATGACAAATAAAACACATAATTTTGAATAAAACGCTTTAGGTTCTAAACAGGAGTTTTTGAGACACAACAGTATTCCATAGCAATGGTGAAAATGAGATTTTTCATCAGTTCCCCTGTCAGGAATTTGTCTCTACTCATCATCCCAGCAATCCCTGCTAGAAACCATCTCTCTGGTCAGATGATCATAAATGCTCTTTTTTGCTTGTTCCAAGGTATGCCTTCTGTTTTTGTGGGACCTGCACGGGAATGGTGTACAGCAGCAAAGGTAACTGGCACTAAGCCAGATGCCATTCATTGTAGATCAAGGTCCTTCTTTTCTTTACAAGAATTAAACCACACGTTCCAACTTGTCTCATAAATATAAAAAGAAAAGGCTAGCTTCCACTTTAATGAGTGGAAATAATTACATGTCACGCACCACCTAAGCAGTTCTGAGTTTGCTCTGACTTTAATGCTGACATTAGTATTCAGGGATGCTGCTCGCACTGTGTACAGATGTGGGGTTCACCGGCTGTCATGTTCCTTGCGGCCACAAGATGTCAGGCAAATATGGTCATGGGTTGTAGGTGCAGGAAGGTGTCTTGGCTCCCGAATGCCATTGATGAGTTCATTAGCTGATTAAAATCCTTCCAATAAGCTTGTTTGGAAGAGCCTAGGGAAAGTCTATGAAATGTGTCATATTGTTATCCTGTTGATGGAGACACTGAACACCACTAGCTGGTAATCAGATTAACATCAACAAATATTGATTGTACATGCTTGCACGATTAAATCTTGAATAATTAAAGCCCACTGAGTTTCCCAGCTCTCACTCTAGTGTGTGTTACCATAAGCAACATGCGCTGTTTACAAAGTGGCTGGGCTCACTCACAGAAGCACATACCCTTGGAAGTTGCTACTTGAAAAGCTGATAAAATAAGGACATGCATTTTAAGTTGACAATTACTATGTAAGTATGAAAATTTCTATCAACTGGCATATATTCCAATAACAGAGACAAGGATCTAAATATAGGCAAGATGCAATGCAGGTTAGTTTACTCAGTGGTTAGGAAGACCTGTCAATTAACAGTTGATCCGCCTTGCCATCCCTTGCTATGCCTTTTGTCTCCAGAATGACTTCCTATAGCAGTTTCCTTGGTGGTCTGGTGGATGGAAGCAACAATGACAAGCAAGGGTTGGAGTCAATCAATACATGGTTATTGAGTTCCTACAGAGGGCTGGGTGCTGGGACAACCCAGCAGACCTGGAGGGCAAGATCTCTGCCTGTCTCTTCCTTCCTCCTCATTTATCTTCCTTTCCTTTTTTTTGGGGGGGGGGGCGGCGGTTCTGTTTTTTAACTCTTCAAAGTGTGCTTACTACTTAGCTAGACAGTGCAGGTGAAGCTATTATTCATTTGTGTTTCAGAACACATTGACCTCCCAGTATATGGTCAACTTTGCCTTGAAGATTCAAAGTCAGAATTAAAAATGTTCTTACTTTTGTGAGGGACATTGTGGTCATAGAAAACACTGTGTACTTTTCACAAGCAGGTAGAGAGAATCCACTAAGTGAACGGTGGATGGAAAGCTAGTAGAATTCGAATGTATGGAGGTGAGTCTGTTCGCACAAAGCAGCACTACTGTACCAAATGCATATACAGTGCAGTGGCTTGTCAGAATAGACGCTTGCCATTCAATTGTCCAACAACTGAAGGTAGACAGTCAGTCTGGCTGGAAGTTCTGCACCATAGGGTTATTCAGGGATCAGTATCCTCCCAATTTGTCTTTCCAAGATCCTCTAGGTACTTATTCATGTAGGTGGATCATTAGCTGACTTGCTGCTATGTGTAAGAGTCAATCATGGGGAAGAGAGAGGTCCAGGACAAAGTATTACATCTTGGTCAATTGATGTGGATATTGCCTGTTTCTTATATTTCACTGGATCTGAGAAGAGAATAGCTACATGGGCACATCTAGCTGCAAATCAGACAAGTGTAGAAAATGGTTAGTTAAATTATTTACCAGTATTTATGTTATATTTAATTGGTCAGTGGTGTTAATCCTTAACCCGCCATTATAAATGAGCACACAGAGACACCTCATGGATTTTAACAAGCCTTAAGCTGGATAGAGCAATCTTGGCCCATCTAAGCTAGCTTATTCTTATATATGACCCCATATTTACATAAATCCCCTTAGCTATTTTTCTCCATGCTATGCCGATGTTCCAGGCCATGTGGTGTGATCTTCTTCCAACTATCCCATCATGTGTCTCCTTCTTCTGCTCCTGGCTTCTCTTACCTAAGATGCTCTCTCTCTGTCCCAGAATCCTGAACCTTTGCCCCACCTACCTTTCTCTCTGGTTAACCACAGACCTTGGCATTTTATTAAAGCCAATCAGAGACAATGATTAGAAAGCAAGGTAACACAGCATTACTTGATGTACAACAAGCAGGGCTCTGGAAGCAAGTTAATTAACATTTAGAATGCATACTCTGACCCTATCAGACAAGGGATTATTTTTATTTTTAAATGAGGTAACTGTGCATTCATGACAAAAGGATGATTATATTGTGGGAAATAATGATCAGCTTTCCCTAGCAAAGGTGAGAGGAATGGAAAAGCCTGTGCCAGAATTTGTATGCCCTATAGTGACGCTAGATCACAGCTCACTAGACTTGCAAAGCACGGCCAGTGTGTGGAAAAGTCTGAATTTTACATTACTGAAAGAATGTAAATAAGATTAGTGAGATAAATTTTGTGTTTGGGGAAGACCCTGGTAACTGGAAATGAGTTATAATGGAATGGCCAGAATATAAACACATGATGGTGTACCTCCAGGTGAAAGAGGATGAGGATATCACTCAGAAGTGGATGGAGGTCAAAGGTGATGGTCATGTAGATCTGAGAGATATTACCACTCATAATCAAGACTGACATGGCTTAGATTTCCACTGGTCACTTCGGCTGAAAACTGTTAACACACCATTCTGAGCGTGAATCAGTGACATTTTTTTTTTCAACAGAAAAATGACTGTTCTCCCTGTGTATTGTCTGTAGTCTTAATTAATGATGTTGCTCTTTAGAAATCACATTTACAGAGTGAATCTTTTATCATTTACCAAGTTTTGTTCTCATTTATTGTTTACATATTTCTCTTAACAACTTCATATGCTCAAACCCAGGCTATGTTGCTACACTGAAGGTGACTGTCAGTCAAGTGATGGAAGCCCACGCAGCGAGTTCCCAGACACTGGTGTGTAACCAGAACACCAAGGAAGCCAACTTTAATGAGAAACACTACCAGCGAGCAGGCAGATTCTAACTTGACCTGGTATAAAGAGGTAGTCTGCTCAGGAAGACAAATAGATAGAATATCACATTAGGAGTTAGGAATTGAGCAAGAACTAGTATATATTTGAATAATATCATGTGGTTGTCAGCTCTCATGCCATGACACCTTCATTTCTAAGATGGGAAGTAGCTATCAAGGACAACAATTTCTTTGGTTCGACTTGGCAGGCACTGTGCCCATTACAAATCTATGCAGGATTTTCTAATCTTAGGAACCTTGGTTTTTCTATCAATGTAACCATACCAGAAAAAATTTGTAATTAAATGCCACGTACGGAGTTTTTGATGATAAACAAGGTCCTTAGCTCCATCTGATGAACTGATGAGAATGTATTTTATTTTACAGATGGGTCAGGAATAATCAAAGATTCATAAGAGGTGGGAAAGGAAAGGGCCAGGTAGTGCATGCCTCTCTCGTTGTGGGCCAAGGGGTTGTATCATGACAAATAACTGTCCTTGTAGTATAAAAACAGGTATAGACAAGATGTAAATAAATGTTAATGCAACATCTTTGCAAAACCAGGAGTCTGGGGAAGCAACTCATTTGGTAAAATGCATGTTTCTCAAGCATGAAGACCTGAGTTCAGATCCGAGGCACTCAGGTCAAATCTAAATGCAGTATACGGTATATCCATTATGCTAGAACTGCTTTGGTGGGGAGCAGTAATAGAGACAGACAAATCTCTGAAGCTCATTTAATCAGACAGATTAGCTGTGGTGACTTGAATGAGAATGGCCCCTGAGGCTCATAGATTTGAATTCTTGGGTCACCTGGGAGTGGCACTATTTGAAATGAAGAGGAGGTGTACCCTTGTTGGAGGAAGTGTGTCACTGAAGGTGGGCTTTGCCATTTCAAAAAGCCTATTCCAAGCCCAGAGTCTCTCCCTTCCTGCTGCCTGTGGAACTGAATGTAGAACTCTCAACTGCTTCTCCAGCACCATGTCTACTTGTTTGCTCCCCATGCTCCCCACCATGATGAAAGGGTGCTAAACCACTGAAACTATGAGCAGGCCCCAATGAAATACTTTCCTTTGTAAGAGTTGCCCTTGTCATGGTGTCTTTTCACAGCAATAGAACACTGACCAAGACACTATCCAAATCAATGAGCTTCAAGCTTAGTAAGAGACTCCATCTCAAAAAAGATGGAAAACAATGAAGGAAGACATGATATTGACCTCTTGTCTCCACATACAAATGCACATACATGTACGTGGGTGCACACAAGAAAACAGGTACAACATACACACACACACACACACACACACACACACACACACACACACACACTAAAATAAAATAGACTAGAATAAGAAACAGACTGTAAGCTGGATTTACCATTTGGTTACAATTCCCTAACACCCTAACCAGTCCCAGATTATCTGTGTGACCATAAAACTTTCTTCAGAGAAGATTTCAAACTATTTATTTTCTAATAACCAAATCTTAAATATGTCCAGGTGTTTCCCCTATGAGTTCTCCCAGCCACACTAGCTGGAATTTGCAGTATCTTTAAAAGAGGAACTCTTCTTTTATTCCTACAAGAACCTGTTGAAACTACCTTGTAGACTGCCACAACTGTTCCTGGAAGCCAGTTGTGTTTCTTCCCAAGTTTGAGAGTAGCAATTTACTACCCACCTTATAGATAAGCAATCTGCCCCAGAGTGAGGCTAGTCCGTGGTACAACTGATATTAGATGCCAAATCATCTAATTTCATGCTTAGCATTGTTCCAGCTCTATCAGATTTTTCTGGGTTGGGGACAAGTGCATTGAGCTTCATATGGCAATTACAGGGAATATGGAAGCATGGCGTTGACAGATGCACCTGAAGTGGAAACCTGAGTTCATTGCCTTACATCCTCTTTATACCTACAGCAAACACGGCCATTCCAGAACAAAGAGTGGGACTTAGTCATTGAAGCTGAAGCAGGTTCATGTGTCTGTATGTTAATCTCTGAACTTCATTACATTTACAGCAGTGACCAGTGCCCCCCCATTATACTGATGAGGGGGTGCAAACCAGAAATATTCGACAGCTAGCTACCAGTGACTTCAGCATGCTGCCAGGCAGAGCACACAAGGTTCTGAAATGTTGATTTCTGTGTCCCTTATTGTTACTGAAGTTGTACTTCCAATCATTGAACAATAGCCTGTTACACTTCTATGATACTCTTTCTGACCTTGAACCATTCTCATGTAGAAACCAAACACTTACTCTTCCCTGTCAATACTGCTCTAAAGCCTACCACTCTTTATGGGCTTGTCTATTTATATGAATCTTCCTCTATTTCCTTTGAAGGCAAAAACTAGGTTGACCCTTTCGGCTTGGCACAGGGTTTGGGCCTTAACAGTTGTTCTATAAATATTTTATAGGAGAAAAGGGTTTCTGGTGCAGCTTTCTTCATGCATCCTCTAAATGACAGGTGATGGAAGAACTCACCTTCTTTTTTCCTCCTCTCATTTTGTTCCTTTCCTCTCTGCACTGAGTCTCACCATAGACCTGACCAAATTTTAAGTCTTTGTATGTCATAATTTCTGTACTTTACTATATAGCAGCTCTATATGTTAGCTTGAATCAGATTCTGAGTTACTCACTATTTAATAATGTGACTTCTTGCCTGATCCCCTCATATCCAGCTTTCCTAGCCTATGAAATCATCACAAAACATGATGATACTGAAATTGGAGGCCTTATGAATTTTAAATGAGCTAGTATATGTGAGACACTTAGCATAGTACCAAGAACAAAAATAGAGCTGCATCATCATTAGCTGTTAGTTCACATTGGCTCAGGAGATAGTACATTTATTTGTGTGTGTGTGTATGTGTGTGTCTGTCTGTGTGACAGTACATGGGTGGAAGTTAGAAGACAACTTGCAGAAGTAGATTCTTTCCTTTTATCATATGAGTCTCTGGGATGAAACTCGGGCAAGTGCCTTTACCTGCTTAACCATCTCTGTGGTTGCTAAGATGGTACTAATAAGTGGGAATCTTCATCTTTTCAATGGATCATAGAATATCATAATTATTTACCATCAATGGAGCCAGGAGTGCATCTAACAGTCTTATACCATAAAGAGCCCCAAGAAGATGGAGAGAGTTCTACAGGTCACAGAAACATAAAGGAAAAAGGAAAAAATAAGAATAGTAGGACTTCTCTGAATCCAACAAGGTCAACATAGATACAATTTCTCCCATTTTCTGGACTCCAAACAAGCTTGTGACGCCTGAGAGTAAGATTGGATTGTCCCTGGTAATGGATGTTGTGTCCTTCCAGACACTGCACAACATAACGGCAAGATTACAAATGTCTTATTTAGTTGGTGAAGCGGTTGATCAATAACTATTTATTGGGTGCCGAGAAAATCATTGTCTTGAAGGACTATAGCCCCTATCCCTTAAAAACTGGTCACACATCAACTTTGTTATAAAGCTAACACAAGCAGACTAGGAAGTGGCCTTCTGGCAGTGGAAGAAAAGAAGCCTTCCTACCAGAGTGACTCCAAGGTGTAGTTCATGGGCATGAGGCAGACTGTGGAAAGGAAATAATGACAAGGGTAAGACATTTTACCACATAAAGGTCTACTGACACATACCATTCAAATGGAAATGAAAACCATGACTAATTAAAGAAAATTAAAGGCTCATCTTGCTCCTCCCTACTGTGGGATGAGTTCTGCCATGCATGGCCCAGTAAGGCAGATCAGAGAGGTCAGCAGTTTCCACTTCCAAATATACATCAGAGTCATATTAAGGAGGAAGCATGCTGAGTGCTTTTAGAAGCTGAGACATGCTGAGCAGGCTCCACCAGGGTATGGTTTAGTCAACATATCCTGATGGTAGGGTTTCCCCAGTACCTCTTTGTCTACTGCTTCCAGCTCTGCTCCCTGCCAAATGCATTGCTTTCCCAGCTTGTGTCTTGCAAGTGGTAAAAATCACCCCTAATATCATATGTGGGTATTGTTATAAAGACGTGATCTCCCCTCCTGGCTGTACAGTTGTCAGTTACAATATGCTATAAATAAATAATGTTTCTATAAGGGTGATGAAGAAGCGAGGGCAATGTTTATCAGCTAGAATCCCTGCCAGTTTGAAGAGTCTGCATCAGAATGTTAACATGGATTAAACAGGAAAACATGCTGTTGGCAAAGAATACTCAGGTGTAACCATCTCTGAAGGGATGCTAAAGGGGCGTCTGCTAGGCAGGCTGCCTGCAGATTGAAGGTGTGTGTTGTCTCTGGCAGGGCTATGAACAAGCTCCAAATCAGTCCAGCGCCTGCCCCGTGCTGTTTTGACAATGCAGGCAGCTCTATAGGAAAATGTCTCCTGCAGGGAGACACCACAGGATTGAGGGAACTCTAGATCTCATTGAAAATTACCCATGAGGGAAAAAACAAAACAAAAGATGTTCAGCTAACTTCTTTCACATTTTATAATACTTGGAGAGATTAGATCTTTGCATACCCCCCCACCCCCGCCTACTGTATAGGTTTTCTCTTGATTTAATCAGCTCCAGATTTCTGTTTAGGACTGTGTTCCTTTCTCCTCCTCCTCCTCCTCCTCCTCCTCCTCCTCCTACTCCTCCTGCTCCTCCTCCTCTTCTTCCTCCTTCCCCTTCTCCTCTTTCTTCCCTTCTTCTCCTCCTAATTTATTCTTCTCTCATATATTTCATCCTGATCACAATTTCCCCTCCCTCCACTCCTCCCAGTAAACACCACCCCAATTCCCAGATCCACTCATCTGTTTCTCTTTAGAAAAGAGCAGACTTCCCAGGGATATCAATAAAACACGGCATAACAAGTTACAATAAGACTAGACACAAACAATCATATAAAGCCTGCATGAGGCAACCCAGTAGGAGGAAATGTGTCCCAAGAGCAGGCAAAGAGTCAAAGACAACCCCCACTCCTGCTATTAGGATTCCCACAAAAATATCAAGCTACACAATCATAGCATAAATGCAGAAGATCTAGGTCAGACCTATACAGATTCTGGATTGTTGCTTCAGTCTCTGTGAGCCCCTATGAGCCCTGCTTAGTATATTCTGTTAAGACCCCACTTCTTAAAGTTTCCACTATGTCACAATACTATCAAGGTGGAAATTACACCTTTCAACACCAAGTACTCTGGGGGATGTTTAAGATGCAAATCCTAGCAGGGTCAGTGTGGCAGCAGAGGGAGTGAAGGTATGGCAATGTGGTGGAAGACTGAGAGTTTGGTCACATCTCCATAAACCTGAAATGCTCTTAAGATGACAGGAGGACACATGACATGAGGTAGTGATTGCCTCTGACACACAATTAGCCAGGGTTCCTACCACTACTGTAGTAGAAGACTCTGAATGCTGTAGAGATCAAGGGGAAGGTGAGCTGTCAGTGGTCCATTTTAAGTAGTTTTGACAAAACCACTAAGATGTGGCAGGTTCTAGCTGACGAACTCCAAATGACAACTTCTTTTTAATTAATTTTATATGTGTTCCTATCCAGGCAGCATGTTGAGTAAAACGAGTCCAGGACAGCCAGAGCTGTTATACAGAGAAACCCTGTCTCGGAAAAAACAAAAACAACAAAAAACAAAACAAAACAAAAAAAAAACTGATTTGGGACAAAACAAGAGACATTTAGGTGTGTGGCATTCAAAAAAACTGGTTGGCTACATCAGAGTCAGTAGAAAAAAAAATTAGTTGATATTTCTTGGAAGAGGATTATCTTGTAGCAAAATGTTCATAGGCCAATAATTATAAAGGAAACAAAAGGTAATGGAAGAGGAGATGGAGTAAAAAGGTATAAGAATAAATAAAAGAGAAAACATGTGTTCAGGTATTCCTTAGTGCACTGCTGGCTTTTCCATGTTGCATCTCTCCCATCCTAAATGCATATTAGTACATTGTTTCAAACAAAGGAATGTCATCAACATTTTTGAAATACCATTAACTTCTCATTGGTGTCCACTTGACTCTAGCAATCTTAATTGCTTGAAATAAAAGCTTTGTGGGACAACAGTGAGACTAAAGAATGCAGTTATATGTTCCAATGTTAAGTATATTGGCTTTAGGGTAATTTGTGCGATTTTAAGACATGTTGATTTATGGACTAATTAATGGCACACAATGAAAATACATATAGGATTTGTTCGACTTCTAGCCTTGAAAATCTCTAAACAACAGGAAAATGGTTTTTGCATGTTAGGAAATTAAATTCAATATATATTTATGAGGCCATTCAAAATGTGGAGTCCTTTCCTCCTAAGTCCCGAGTAAGCAGAAATGTCCATGTATCAAAACCTAATTGTGCCAGAGATCAAGGCTTGGGGAATAAATTAAATCTTAAGTTACAAAAGACATTGGATATTAATTTTAAGGCTTATTATAGCTCTGATGATATGGGCATTAATAAATCCAGTAAGAAGAAAGAATACAGTGAAACAACAAATAAGGTATATCTATTGGCTTTCCTTGGCAAATGCTGATTGTTGATAATTCATTTAAACTGACATAGATATTTCTATTCTCTGGAGTCATTGTTCCAGCAGCTTGTTAATGGGGACGGAATGGGGTGTTGAATATTTCATGGATTCTTAGAAGTCCATTTCTTGTTTCTGAGGTGGGGAGGGAATGGAGAGAATTTTACATTATGTAAAACTTTCAACATTCATCTCGAAAAGCTTTATTGAGCACTTCAGATGATGAAGTGTTATTGTATGCTATGGATGAAGTTTGACAGGCATTCTGGGAAAAGGGGTGATTGTGGACTAGTCGGACAGTTGTTTTCAGAATCAGGCCTTGAATTCTGTGTAGATCTTTGAAGAGTCTGTAGGAATGTCTAACAGATAGAAAACTGTAGTTATGAAGGAATCCATGATAAGGATGAAATAATAATAAAGACAGAAGGATGGGAAAATGAGCATGTAATGAAAATAATAATGTGATTGTTTGATGAGGCTTATAATAGGAGTTAAAGCTGGGAGAGTGGTGTGGCTTGAATATTGTGAAGCTTGAACTTCAAGTGGCAGACATGCTGCTTATTCTCAAAGAGATGTCTATTTTTTGGGGGGAGGGAGTACTGCCCACAGTAACTTAAAAAAACAATCTCATCTCCAATTGAGAAAGATATCATAAAAAAGTAAAGGAAGTCTCTGTGCAAACACACTGTTAGAGCACCTAATGTATTCTTGAGGGGTCAGGAAAGATTTGTGGAATAGATGTCCTTTGTTTTGATGTCTTGGAATTTGAACAAGACAATATAGAATCAAATGATGATGTGTTTGTGAAATACAGAATTATTTCTAGTAGTATTTAGATTATAAAGTGAAAATGAGAGTAGGTGAAGATGAGTTTGGTTAACTGAACAGGAAACAGACTAGAGAGCAGTTGGCAACCCAGGACAAAACTTAGCACCATTGTGTTGCTGTCTTTCAAGTACATGGGAGGGGGGTACTTCTCCATATCCTTTGAAATCAGACAGCCATGCAATTTCCTTTGCCCAGCAAATATCTGCAGGAAGAAGTCTTTTTCTGCTGCTGTTTGACCCTGCATCTGATACCTACGTTGCCTTGAGATCAGGAAAACAGATGTTGTCATGGATATGTAAATCCAAGCCATTGCATAAAGGTAAGATTCCTTGGAGAGTCATTGTATCCCATATCAAATTTGGGGTTTTCATGAAAGCATGAGAATTGAATGCATTTCTTTAGGACACTAAGACTTTCAAAATTGATTGTTACACTCGTGATCCTGTCCTAATTGAGACACAAACTGCGATGAAGAATCTGGATTTTGTTATGGAGGAAGCTGTGGCTAGTTTGAGTGTGTTAGACTTTTTCAATTGTCATGCAGTGAACTGTCCAACTAGTCCTCTAAATCTTCAGAATCTGCATCCAGATATCCAAGTAACCACAAATGAAAATACTGGACAAACAAGCTTACATCTGTGCTAAACATGTAAAGCAATTTTTTGTCATCATCCCAGGCAAAACAGTGTGGTGTCAAGAATTTACATATCCTTACATTTCTTTGGGTATTAGAAATGACTTAGACTTAAATTGTGGGAGGACGTAGAATTTTTTTTCTTTAAATAATTATTTATAATTCAAGTTACATCTCCATTACAGCCCCCTCTCATTCACCCCCTCCCAGTACAACCCCCCCACCTCCTCTCCTACTCCTCCAGTGTGGGGTGCCTTGACATATCAGCTCTCTCAGCTCATTTAGTCACATGAGGGCTAAGAGCTTCCTCTTGCACAGGGGGCGTACATGGCAGTTCCATTAGGGTGGAGTATCAGGTAACAAAGTCCATATTCCTGTTCTTTTGGGTAGGATAGTTATCCTGTACTATATAGCTAAAAATCCAATTATAAGTGAATAGATGCCATGTGCATCTTTCTGAGTCTGAGTCAGCTCACTCATGATGAGCTTTTCTAGTTCCATCCATTTGGTTGAAAATTGAATGATTTCCTTGTTTCTGACAGCTGAGTAGTACTCCATTGTGTAAATCACCAGGTTTTTTGTTTGTTTGTTTGTTTTTATCTATTCTGAGGTTGAAGGACATCTTGGTTGTTTCCAGTTTCAAGCTATTACAAATAAAGCTGCCATGAACATAGTTGAGGAGATGTCTTTGTGGCTTGGTGAGGAATCCTTTGGATATATGACCAGGAGTGAGTTTACATAAGGGAGTTCAGCCTTTGTGGGTTTTGCTATTCACTGAAAGGCAAGGTTGTGGTGTCCTAGAAACTTTGCCCTGTACAGAGATCAACGATTTGCTGATCTTATACTTAAAAACACTGCTTCCATATCAGTTTATAGGAAAAATAGAAAGATGTGTTCAATAATATGATCAAGAGGCAATGAGAATGAGGATTGGGGCAGTGCTAATGAAATAAAACAGAGATCATGCTTAGGAGAAATTATGTTGTGTATGCATCCATAAGAATCTTTAAAGGACTCAGCTAAGAAAGATGAACAAAATGTCTAAGATGACTGTATCCCCAGCATTGAGTACTACAACTCTCTTGTCTTTGATATCAATGAAAGACATAGTAGTACAAGTGAGCTGAGAAAACTGTATTTGGTCTATGAATCAAGTAGAAATTGAGGATTCACCTGAGTTCATGTATAGGGATCACTCAAGGAGTTCACTAACACATTTTGGAGACAAAAAGGAAGAGTGATTAGCAAAGATACGTTAGACAGTTACGGGTTATTTTACGAAGCTGAAGGGAAGATACTTTCTGGGAGGAAATAGCACATATTGTGGAGACACTGAAATGAATGACTAAGAAAATGCCTTTAGAATTGAAGCTCAGTGTAACAACACTAGGCCTCTTTGAGATGAGAATTTCATGAAATAGTGTTGAAAAAGAACAAACATTGGTTGTCAGAGGGTGATAGGATGCTGGGAATGGGAACATTAGGGTATAGATTAACCTTTTAACAACATTGCATATGTATGAAGAAAGAGGAAAATTAGACTGAAAAGAAATGAGAATGAAATATTAATAAAACATTGAAATGTATTTAGTATATTGACTATATTGATAATGAATGCAATTAAGGAGGTATTATTATTATTATTAAGAGTTTGGTTGCTTATCCTAGAGGGGTGTTTTGTTTTTTGTTTGCTTGCTTTTTGGTCAGCTTTAAAGAAGCTAGAATCATCTGAGAAGAGGAACCTCACTTGTGAAAATTACTCTTTCTGCTTGCTTATAGGAAAATCTAGAGGCATTTAAAAATGTATTTATCACTGACTGATGTGGGAGCTCACTGAGAGCATTGCCACTATAGGCAGTTCAATAAAATATATTTGAAAAATACATATTTGTACTATGTAATATGTAATAAAATATATTTGTAAAATAAAAATATAATTGTATAATAAAACTTGTATAACCAAGCCAAGGGAATAAGGCAGAGGGGAGTGTTCCTCCATGGTCTCTGCTTCAGTTCCTGACTACAGGTTCCTGCCTTCAGTTCATGCCTTGATTTTCTATGATGGCAAGCTTAATAAGCCTTTTCCAAGTTGCTTTTGGCCATGGGCCATTGTGGTTATGACAATAGAAACTTAACTAGGACAATGCTGCAGCAGTTAGGGTTAGGCTTCAGCGTGCTTTTACCCATGACAAGCATTGTGATATGATGTTGTGAGAAGACCTCACCAGAGTCCCAAATCCCCTTCCTCAGTTTCTTCCTGGTGGAAGGCCTGTCTCCCTGTTTGATGGTATCTGACTCTTAAAGAACCCATTTAGTAGAATGAAACCACTGGCGCATGACAGAGAGTTCAGTCATCAGAGTTACCATCATCCATGTGCTGTGAAAGTAAGTTACGGTAGGAGTGGAGAATTTCTGTTCTTGGTTTCCAAGGAAGTTGTGGAATTCTGAATTGCAGTAGATAACATATATTTGAGATGATGGGGACAAAGGCACCAAGAATGCAGGGAATCTTTCTCATGATGGGGGATTGTGGTAGTTCCCATTATGTCACCTCAATAAAAAACTTGACATAAATAACTTAAGGGGGGAAGGAATTATTTTGGCTCACAGGGTCACTTAGCTCCATGTGTCTGGGCCTCTGGTGAAGCTGTGCATTATGGTGTCAGGGATATATGTCACAGGCTGGTCACTTGATGGTGACCAGGTAGAAGATTTTCTTTTTATTCCCCATGTATCTCAACTATTCACATAAGTAGGGTAGGCTTCCTACTTAGCCAATCTTCTCTAGAAATGTCCTCACAGACACATAGACAAATGTGGTTTACTGCTCTCCTGGGCATCTCTCAATTCAATTGATTTGACAGTCAAGGCTAACAACCACTGGCTTGGGTGTGGCCTGGATGGCTGGATTTTAAAGTAGGGCTGGCCTAGTCATGGGGAAAGGGTGAGCTCAGATGAGGGAATGTGTACTGTTTTCCTCTTTATGACCAGATGTGGTGCCATCCCACTTCACTTATTTCCCAGCCTTGCCTGTGAGCACACAGAGGAGGTGCTCCCTCAATGGAGCTCATGCAGGGCTTCTTTTCCAGCTATGAGGTTGATGAAAATACCTCCCAAAATTGAACCTGATTTGACTGGGTTTAAAATCATGTTGGAAATAAACCTCTGGGTGTATATGTGAAGGCACTTCCAGAGAGGTTCGACAGAGGCATGAAAACTTACCCTGAATATAGGTGGTATCATTACATGAACTAGGGTCCAGTGTTGGGGTAGATCTGGTGCTGCTATGTATTCAAATGTTACTTCCCCCCCGCAAGATCCTTACTGTCCTAGGAGCACATTCTCACATATCCCAAATGACACTGTATAAATCTTACTCTCCCCAAAATTATCCCTGACTGAATAATAAAGTTGCTTACAGCTTGGGATGGGTAGAAGAGAGGTAAGCAGAGCTCAGTTTTCCCAGGGTTGGGGGCAGAAGGACCATGAGCTAGAGAGAGAGAAATGGTGGAGAATAAGGACAGGAGATGGAAGAATTGGAAGTTGCCATGGAGTAGCTTGGACTATAACCAGACCAAATGGGACAGATGAAAATATTATGGGGTTTTTGGCAGTAGAGACAGATAAGACAGCTTTGAAGCTTGATTATCTGCCCAGCTGTAGTGCTCTAAGGCTTATATTAAATCTACCAGGTCTCTGTTTTTTATTTAGAAAGTAGCATATTGAGGAATAAGTGCTGCTGTATTAATGTCCAACATTAATTAATATATGCTGGACACAATGTGACCAAACAGCTCGTGTTCGTGGTTCTCATCTTCCCTGCTGTGATGGACTGTATCCCTTGCAACAGAGAATTAAAGCACAATCCTATTTCCTTAATTTGAATAATCAAATATGTTGTCACAGCACTAAGAAAACTAATAGAAACCCTTAATTTGATATCTAGGCCTTTGATATGTGGGTATATTTTCATACTTTATTGTGTGTCTAAGTTTGGGTCATTCTGGGAGAAATGAGATTTGGCAATGAAGACTACAGAAGCATGTAATGTCTATGACCTATTTCTCTGAGAGATACACTTTTGTTTTTATTTAAGTAACAAATAATTCTTGGTAGCTGTGGGAAGGGCTGAGTTCTTAGATAGGAAATGCAGGGACTTTCTCACCTCTGCACAGACTCTTCTCTGAACCTACTCTGTCCTCAGACAATCTGGAGAAACAGGGGAGATTTAGTGGTCATCAAAGCTGAATCAGGGTAGGGCATACCCTGGAAATGACTAGCTTATTACTCCTCTGATACATTCTTTCATTTAAGTGTTTCGTGGGAAACATCTTCTTTATATGAATGATTACTAGGACATAAGGAATAGTGGTTTCAGGGTTCACGTCTTAGTTATGTAAATCCTTAGTTCCATTTCTTCTAGGCAGAGGAGACTAGCTGGTGGCACTTACACACTGTGCTTATCTATAACAGTATAACAGGTTGCAGCAGAGTATGTAATATTGCGTCCTAAAAATCACAAGTGGCTTCCCTTAGGAACCCAGCAGACATATTTTAAGGCTCAAACTTGCTGACAAGGAAGGGGAGTTGTATGTGGTCATGGCAAAGAACCAATCGTCCATAGAAGGACAGGATGTGTTGTTCAGAATCTCAATTTTGGACTCACAATGGTCCCCTCACAGACAGAAAGGAGTTTATTTGACAAAAGGAAATGTTGTCTTTCTTGCAGAAGCAGACTGCTCTGGGAACCTGAACAACTCTGCTCATAGATCTAGGCTCTTTGTGGAGTAACAGGTGTGTAGGGACTTGGAGTCTTCTTTTTTTCTGTTATCTTTGCAGCCTGTCTTGGAGCCTTCATGACATTAGGCCATATAGATGTCACATCTACTGATTTACAGGTGTTTACTCACTTACAATGTATTGACACCAGAAAACAAATGAAGGGGATGAAATTATGCCTGTGTATACACATGTGCGCGCATGTGCATGCATGCGCGCGCACACACACACACACACACACATACACACAGTGATAGATAGATAGATAGATAGATAGATAGAGAGATTATGATGCTAAATGGTATAAAGAAAAGGAAAACAAAGGCATAATACAATAACAAGTGGGGACACCTTATTCAAGTCTCTTTAGAGAGATGGTATAGCAACAGAAACCTCAATGGCTTGAGGAAGGAACCATGGGAGCAGCTTTGGCAGAAGTGTTCAAAACTGGAAAAACACCAAAAGCAAAAGCACTGAGTTACAAACAAGGAACCCGTGCAGAGGCTTGATTAACATGGTAGAATAAGTGCAGGGGCAGGAACTAGGGAGAAACACAGTTCTCACTGCTCCTGTTGTTCATGATTTTGGTCTTTGTTCTTGCTTCTTGTCAGTCTTCCCTCTAAAAGGCAGTGATTTTCATTTTTTTTCTCCCCTACATTGCCTGTGGCAATCACTGTCCCTGGTGCACAGTCAGTCCAAAATGGACAATGGTGTTAGACATTCTTTTTTTTTTTTTTTTTGCAAGTTCTACTATTCTAGTTCTTATATGCTTCTCAGGCAAAACATTAAGACTCCTGTGATGGTTTGAATAGGAATGTCCCCCATAGACTCATGTGTGTGAATACTTGGCCAATAGAGAGTGGCATTATTAGGAGGTATATGGCCATGTTAGATGAACCGTGTCACTGTGGGGGCAGGCTTTGATATCTCCTATGCTCAAGCTACACCCAGTGTGGCACCTAGTCTCCTTCTGCTGCCTCTGGATCAAGATGTAGAAGTCTCAGCTCCTCCTCCAGCACCATGTCTGCCTTTACGCTGCCATGCTCCTCACTATGACAATAATGGACTAAACCTCTGAAACTGCAAGCCAGGTCGAATGAAATGTTTTCCTTATAAGAGTTGCTGTTGGGGGGGGGGAATCGAAGATGATGGTGGCTTGCACAGTTGCAGTTTGATCTCAGGGGAAACAGTCACAGGGTGGCGGATGTTGTAGGACGCTGTACAAACGGGGGTCTGGGTGGCTCGACCCCCCTGGGTCTCACCCAATTACCCAGGGACCACTGGGGTTCCCTGGGCAGGATGCTCCCTCCCACTCTCGGACACACACGGAAGCGGCTGAATCCAGGAATTGGGTTCCCCCCTCCCCCACCAGGAGAGACATGCTGGGTAAGTTCCAATCTAATACACAGTGGGCAGATTCAGACCCCACACAGAGATACTCTCCAGCCTGCTGGGCATGCCCAGGTCTCGCACAGATGATCCGGCTATCTGGTGAAGGGTTGTGACCCCTGGAAGTGCACGCAGCTTGGCTGCAGAGTGCCATCAGGCTGCAGATTGCGACCCACTGAGGTATATGGGAGCTTAGTCACCTGTGACATCACTTGCCAGTTTCCAGACCCGGGCCATGCGAGCGGCAAGGCTATTGGGGGTGAAGGCAGATTTACCCACGTCAGGAGCCAACCCTGGGCAAACTGTGAGGTATTTGCAATTGTTGTCTATCAGACTTTTTTTTTTTTTTTTTTTACTAGTACTGGCCCTTTCGGCATTGAACCAGAGCTTACTTGTGTACATCTCCACCCCCTGGATTAGTTAGGTCTCCACCTAGGAGGCGGGGCTGAATGACTCACATTATAGGGGTGGAGTAAGGCAATTCGACTCCTACACCAAAGTGCCCCCCTTGGACCCAAGTCCAGAAGACAGCTAAAAATTTCCAAATGGCCAGAGGCCCCAGACCAAAAAAAAAAAAAAAAGAAATCAGAGTGGAATGACTCCAACAAAGAAAGCAATGCTATTTCATCCAGCCTGGACCAGCTCACCACAGCTGAAACACATGACAATGATGACAATTCTACATTATGGAAAGTGATGGAGTACCTTCAAGAAGAATTTAAATCTATGAAGGAATTCAAAGAAGCCACAATTGCGCATACAAAAGTGATGGAAAACACCATTAGAGGACTTCAGAACAAGGTGGCTCAACTTGAACAAGAAAAAGAAAGGTCAATGGAAGACTTCCAGGCAAAGACAAGCAAATTGGAGCAGGAAATGTACAAAACAAATAAAATCACTCAAGCCATGAAAATGGAAATGGAAACAATAAAGAAAACACAGTCAGAGTTAAAAATGAAAATAGAGAATCAAGGGAAGAGAACAGGAACTATGGATTTGAGTACCAAAAATAGGATTCAAGAGATGGAAGACAGGATCTCAGGCATGGAAGATTCAATGGAAGAAATCAATACAACATCCAAAGAAAACGAGAAAGCTAAAAAAACTCTCACCCACAATATCCAAGAAATCAAAGCCTCAATGAAAAGACAGAACCTAAGAATTATAGGCATAGAGGAAAGAGAAGACTCCCGACTCCAGGTCCAGGAAATATCTTCAACAAAATCATAGAAGAAAACTTTCCAAACCTAAAGAAAGAGATGCCAATAAAAATCCAAGAGGCTTACAGAACAGCAAACAGATTGGATCAGAAAAGAAACTCCTCTCGCCACATAATAATTAAAACTCCAAATGTAGAGAACAAAGAAAGGATATTAAAAGCTGTAAGAGGAAAAGGCCAAGTCACATACAATGGTAGACCCATCAGAATTACACCTGACTTCTCCACAGAAACTGTAAAAGCTAGAAGGGCCTGGACAGATGTCCTACAAGCCCTGAGAGAATATAGTTGCCCAGCCAGACTACTACACCCAGCAAAAATCTCTATCAACATAGATGGAGAAAAGAAGACATTCCAGGATAAAATCAAATTTAAACAATATCTATCCACAAACCCAGCCCTACAGAAGATCCTAGAAGGAAAATTCCAACACAGAGAAGATAACTATACCCAAGAAAACAGAAGAAATAGAAACCTCCACAGCAACTAAACAAAAAGAAACACAAGACGAGCAGCTATACTAAAATAATGGGAAATAACAACCCCTGGTCACTAATATCCATCAACATCAATGGACTCAACTTGCCAATAAAAAGACACAGACTTACAGACTGGATCCGTAAACAAGAACCATCTTTTTTGCTGCATACAAGAAATACATCTCACTATTGAAGATAGACACTTTCTTAGAATAAAGGGAAAAGGTTTTCCAAGCAAATGGACCCAGGAAACAAGCTGGAGTAGCCACCCTAATATCAAACAAAATAGACTTCCAATTGAAGTTAGTAAAAAAAGAAAGAAAAGGGCATTAAATACTCGTTAAAGGAAATATTCATCAAGAGGTCATCTCAGCATTGAACATCTATGCCCCAAATACAAAGGCACCTACATTTATAAAAGAAATGCTTCTAAAACTTAAATCGCACATCGATCCAAACACTTTAATAGTGGGAGACTTCAACACCCCACTCACAGCTATGGACAGATCATCAAGACAGAAGCCAAACAGAGAAATAATAAGTCTAACAGAGATCATGAACCAAATGGACCTAACAGATATCTACAGAATGTTTTACTCAAACACAAAAGAATACACCTTCTTATCAGCACCTCATGGAACCTTCTCCAAAATCGACCATATAGTTGGACACAAAGATAGCCTCAACAGATACAAGAAAATTGAAATAACCCCTTTTGTCTTATCAGACCACCATGGAATAAAGCTGGACTTCAATAGCAAAAGAATCAAGAGAAAGTCTACACTCACATGGAAATTGAACAACTCTTTACTAGAGGACCACTGGGTCAGGGGAGAAATAAAGAAGGAAATCAAAGACTTCTTAAAATCCAATGAAAATGAAGACACAACATACCCAAACCGATGGGACACAATGAAAGCTGTGCTACGAGGAAAGATCATAGCACTAAGTGCCTTCAAAAAGAAAACTGTGACAGCTCATATTAGCGAATTAACAGCTAAACTGAGTGAATTGGAAAAAAAAGAAGCAAACACTCCCAAGAGGAGCAGAAGGCAGGAGATCATCAAACGTAGGGCTGAAATCAACAACTTAGAAATAAAAAGAACTATACAAAGAATCAATGAAACCAAGAGTTGGTCCTTCGAGAAAATCAACAAAATAGACAGACATTTAGCCAAATTAACTAAAAGACAGAGGGAGAAAACCCAAATCAACAAAATCAGAAATGAAAAGGGAGAAATAACAACAGACATTGAGGACATCCAGAGAATATTAAGATCCTACTTTAAAAATCGATACTCCACCAAATTTGAAAACTTAAGTGAAATGGACAATTTTCTTGATAGATTCCACCGACTGAAGCTAAATCAAGATCAGATAAACAGATTAAACAGCCCTATAACCTCTAAGGAAATAGAAACAGTCATTAAAAATCTCCCAACAAAAAAAGCCCAGGGCCAGATAACTTTAGCACGGAATTCTACCAGACCTTCAAAGAGGAGCTAACACCAATACTCTTCAAACTCTTTCACCAAATAGAATCAGAAAGAACATTGCCAAGCTCATTCTATGAGGCCACAGTCACCCTGATTCCTAAACCACACAAAGACCCAACAAAGAAAGAGAATTTCTGACCAATCTCCCTCATGAACATAGATGCAAAAATACTTAATAAAATACTAGCAAACTGAATTCAAGAACACATCAAAAGTATTATACACCATGGTCAAGTAGACTTCATCCCAGGAATGCAGGGATGGTTCAACATATGCAAGTCTATTAACGTCATTCACGGTATAAACAAGATGAAAGAAAAAAAAACACATGATAATTTCGCTAGATGCAGAAAAAGCATTTGACAAAATCCAACACCCCTTCATGCTAAAAGTATGGGGAGAACGGGCATACAAGGACCGTACCTAGAAATAATAAAGGCAATATACAGCAGGCCAGTGGCCAACATCAAATTAAATGGAGAGAAACTTGAAGCATTTCCTCTAAACTCAGGGACAAGACAAGGATGTCCACTTTCACCATATCTCTTCAATTTAGTACTTGAAGTTCTTGCTAGAGCAATAAGACAACTAAAGGAGATCAATGTGATAAATATTGGAAGTGAAGAAGTCAAATTATCCCTATTTGCTGATGATATGATAGTATACATAAGGGACCCAAAAAATTCCACCAGAGAACTCTTACAGATGATAAACACCTTCAGCAAAGTGGCTGGATGCAAAATTAATTCAAAAAAATCAGAAGCCCTTCTTTATACAACAAACAAATGGGCTGAGAAAGAAATAAGGGAAACAACCCCCTTCATAATAGCCACAAACAATATAAAATACCTGGGGGTAACTCTAACCAAGCAAGTAAAGGACCTGTACAACAAGAACTTCAAGCCCCTGAAGAAAGAAATGGAAGAGGCCTTTAGAAGATGGAAAGATCTCCCATGCTCATGGATAGGTAGGATCAACATAATAAAACTGGCTATCCTACCAAAAGCAATATATAGATTCAATGCAATTCCTATCAAAATACCAACACAATTCTTTATAGACTTGGAAAGAGGTATTCTCGATTTTATACGGAGCAACAAAAAGCCCAGAATAGCTAAATCAATCCTGTACAATAAAAAAACATCTAGAGGTATCACCATCCCAGATTTCAAGCTGTACTACAGAGCAATAGTTGTAAAAACAGCATGGTATTGGTATAGAAACAGACCAGTAGATCAATGGAATCGAATTGAAGATCCAGAAATAGACCCACACACTT
>CAJQZJ010031560.1:4309578-4324923 GCA_907164525.1 Lophiomys imhausi
TTTTTTTTTTTTTTTAGTTTAAGGTATTTATTTTTCCCCCCAACAGCTCTCCCTTTCAGTCCAAATAATGGTTCTTTTTCTTATAACTATAAATACAATACAAAACAACAGAAATAAATAGGCCACAATTATAAGAGTTATATGGCTTAGCATACATTCCCAATGTCCAGTCCATATGTATTTGGCACCTGACTTTAACATTCTACTATCTAACCATCTCCATGAGTTTAAAGTTCTATATCTAACTCAGCTTTCATACTAACTTGCCTCATAATTTTAAAAATATCTTCTTAGATCCAGGAGTTCTTTATATATTTTGAATATTAGCTCTCTGTCAGATGTGAGGTTGGTGAAGATTTTTTCCCAATCTGTAGGGTTCCATTTTTTTTTCTAATGACAGTGTCCTTAGCCTTACAGAACCTTTTCAGTTTTATGAGGTCCCATTTTTGGATTGTTGATCTCAGAACCTAAGCTATTGGTGTTCTTTCTGTTCAGGAAGTTGTCACCTGTGCCAATGAGTTCAAGGCTTTCCCCCCACCTTCTCTTCTGTGAGATTTAGTGTGTCCAGTTTTATGTTGAGGCCCTTGATCCATTTGGACTTAAATATAGGTCTAATTGCATTCTTCTACAAGTTGACATCCAGTTAGACCAGAACCATTTGTTGAAGATATTTTCCTTTTTCCATTGTATGGTTTTGGCTTCTTTGTAAAAAATTAAGTGACTGTAGGTGGGTGGGTTCATTTCTGAGTCTCTGATTTGATTCCATTGATCAACCAGTCTGTTAGTATTGTAGTACTATGTTGTTTTTATTACTGTTGCTCTGTAGTATAGATTGAAATCAGGGATGGTGATATCTCCAGATGTTCTTTTATTTTGGAGCATTGATTTCGCCATTCTAGGTTTTTTGTTTTTCCATATGAAGTTGAGAATTGTTCTTTCAAGTATAGTAAATAATTATGTTGTTATTTTGATAGGAATTGCATTGAATCTGTATATTGATTTTGGTAAATGGCCATTTTTATTATGCTAATTCTACTTACCCATGAGCATTGAGGAATCTTTCTATCTTCTGATATCTTCGTCAGTTTCTTTCTTCAGGGACTTGAAGTTCTAGTCATACAGGTCTTTCACTTGCTTGGTTAGAGTTACCCCCAGGTATTTTATATTATTTGTGGCTATTGTGAAGGGTGTTGTTTCCTTAATTTCTTTCTCAGCTCATTTATCTTTTGTGTAAAGAATGGCTACTGATGTTTTAGTATTAATTTTTTATCTAGCCACAGTGCTGAAGATATTGATCAGCTGTAGGAGTTATCTGGTAGAAATTTTGGTGTCACTTATATATAATATCATATCATCTGCAAATAGGGATATTTTGACTTCTTCCTTTCCAATTTGTATTCCCTTGATCTCCTTTAGTTGTCTTATTGCTCTGACTAGAACGTCAAGTACTATGTTGAAGGGCTATGGGGAGAGTAGGCATGCTTGCCTGGTCCCTGATTTTAAAGAAATGCTTTAAGTTTCTCTTCATTTAATTTGATGTTGGCTACCAACTTGCTGTATATTGCTTTTATTATGTTTATGTATGGTCACTGTATGCCTGATCTTCCTAAGACTTTTAGCATGAAAGGGTGTTGGGTTTTGTCAAATTCTTTCTTGGCATTTAGTGAGATGATTATGTGGATTTTTTTTTTTTTTTTTTTTGGTGGAATCATTCTCTGGACCTGGATCCTGGACTGCATAAATGGGGAAATCTGTCTGACTATTCATTGTTCTCTACTTCCTGACAGTGGAGGTAATGTGACAATCTGCCTTAAATTCCTGCTACCAGGACTTCTTTGCTATGGTGGCCTCTGTCACTGAACTATGAACCGAAACAATCTTTCTCTTGTAAATTGCTTTTGCCAGAGTATTTTATCACAGTAACAGGGAAAGAAACTAAGACAGGTGGCATGAAAATTTTATCATCAAATGTTAATGAGATAGAGCTGTAACTTTCAACCTTCCTAATGCTGTGACCCTTTAATTCAGTTCCTCATGTTGTAATGACCCCCAACCATAAAATTATTTCCATTGGTACTTCATAACTGTAGTTTTGCTATTGTTTTGAATTATAATGTAAATATCAGTGTTTTCCAATGGTCATAGGCAATCCCTGTGAAGAGGTCATTCAGTCCCTAAGTCCCTAAGGGACTCATTGGTTGAGAACTACTGAAGTAGAAGGACTCCTAAGAGCTTTATTTTAATGAGATCTTTTGCTGGAACACATGCCATTCAAACTCAGAGAGCAGGTTGTTAAAGGAAACCAGAAGATGTGATTATCCATGTTTCCTACATGGTCCTATGAAAAATATGCCAAACCTATCAAGATATTTACATATTTTTGTTAGTTGACCTCAAACTATAGTGTTCACCTGGGTCATTTTTCATTTTTAATTTATACCTGGCTTCTAGAGTCACGAAACAAAAATATATGAAATGGAATTACATAGATGTAAAGTAATTTAAAATGGAATCGATTGCTGGACTATAGTTTGTTATGAATCTATGTGCCTCTAGCATTCCTTCATGAGAACAAAATACTATTTGATGATGCATTCCTTCAAAAGTTGGGGCAATCTGCAGGCCTCATACTAGTCCTATTTACATTTTTATAAGTCTTTTAATGTTTAGAGAAGTATACTGTTTGTAGTTTTAGTTTTGGGGTGGGGAGATCATCATATTTACATATAATCTAAATCACAATTTAAAACATTTCACTGTTAAACTTCCTCTCCTACCCTTATTGAGTTGATTTGGATTGTAGGCTTTAAAAACCACTTACTGTATTGTGTTGTGCTGGGTCTGTACAGCAGCCTGAAAACCATTTGATCAAAATGTATTTAGATTTGAGGGCTTTTCCAATTATGAATTGTAATTACACAGGATGTAAACACCAGGGTAAGTGGTTATAAAACGGCTCCAATATTTGTTACCCTGTTAATTTAATAAACTGAATATTTAGGGGGGTCTTCATAGTTACATATCAACTGGTGAATATTTTTCACAAACCTTGTCACATTAAGTTGGAGCCACCACTAACTACCCACAACACTTTTCCAAAGGGAGAGAAACTGAGATGGAGAGATGTGACACTAATCTCTTTTCCTCTAGGTGTTTATCACACCAAGAAAGCCAAACCAAATTACTCAGGGTTTCATGGGGTAAATAGCACAATGCTATTTCCTTTGGAGGATGCTTT
This sequence comes from Lophiomys imhausi, assembly GCA_907164525.1. NCBI lineage: Eukaryota > Metazoa > Chordata > Mammalia > Rodentia > Muridae > Lophiomys > Lophiomys imhausi. The sequence continues at coordinate 4,312,817 of CAJQZJ010031560.1, forward strand.
CTTGCAGTGTTTCTCATAGGCAGAGGAAAGACAGTTAGTTCCTCAACAGGGGCAGCCCTCCTTAGGAGCTCAAATACAAACAACAACAACAAAAATGACATTGTGTTGTTCCCTGCCTTCGGGCAAAAAAAAAAAAATCACCTATTTTTAACAGGACTTTAGGTGTGTGGTTTTCTGTCACTTTCATTTATTTGATGAGGGTGGCTGCCTCGTGTAACAGACACTCTCCACTGTGGTACCATCAGCATGGCATCAGAATACAGCCTTGGAATATGATGTCTTTAAGGGACTTGACACATTTTGGCCATGCAGGATTTTCCAGTTCCATTCACAGAGGGCTAAGAAATGCAATAATTACTTCTTTCTCTTTCCAGTCAGGTTTTTCCCCCAATGAGGAAATTTGTAATTCTAATTAAATAATAGTTAAAATGATACCTCTTAAACAATGGGACTATGTTAAGAAAATGGTGGTTACTTTTTACTTCTGATCCCCTGCAGTTTGCCTCAGACAGTCTAGCTAAATCTTTAGTGCTAACATAATTAAGTTTTGTAGAATAATGACCCATTTACCAGGTATCATTTCAGGCTATTAAAAACATATAATGTTAAATGTTACTGCTCCATTTTAATTCATCAGTCAGTTAAAAGCACCTTTTTGGGTGATGGGAGAAGGCTGAGGGGAATGGGATTCCAGCAGTTACAAAAAGTTCAAATGCTTTAAAATACCTTTCAAAAATTATTTGTCTTCTTGTGGAATTATTTCAGAACACATTCTAAAAATATAATAAGGGCACAATTTTTCTTCTGTAATAGAGCTTAAGTAACTGCATATTAGTCAATATTAGCTTGTTGTTCACAGATGTTATTTTCCAGTTTCTAGTTAAATGCAATAATGTGACTTATGCAAGGGGCATCCCTGTGTCTTCTAAGGCTCCAGTTTCTATTGTGTCCCATTCGCCCTTTTCTGGACCTCTGGCTTTATTAGAGTCTAAGAATCTTTAGATGGAAACCCTGAAATCAAATCTTTGCTTCCACCTCCTTTGTCCTCGTTCTGCAAGGAATAAGGAGGATGGCTGCTAGTGAGTCATACTGCACCAGGTGTTGAGAAGTACAGAAGTTCTCTGTGTTCCAGAGACTGTTTGGGGAAAATTCAAAATATGAAAGTTGGCATGCTTATTTTTTTCTGACATCATCTTGTGTTTGTGTACAGTTTACGTGAGGAGGTTGCTGGCATCCATTTTAGGAACTGAAGGAAAAAAGCTACTTTTAATGTAGGAAAGTGAAAATATAGTTTCAATTAAAAAACATTTTATATGAAAATACTCAGAAGTTTCAGAATTCTTGGATCAAATGAGTGTTTCATGCTTCGTAAAAATAACAGGGAGAGGCTGGAGAGGTGGCTTGGTAGTTAAGAGCACTCGCTGCTCTTGCAGAGGACCTGGGTTCAATTCCCAGCACCAACATGTCAGCTCACAACCATCAGTAACTGTAGCTCTAGGACATCTGACTCCGTCTTCTTGCCTCTGGGGTACCAGTGTGCATGTGGTACACAGACACAGCCAAGAAAAACTTCCACACAGAAGAAAAAACAAACAAGTGAAGAACACTGATTTGACTCTAGCATTGATTTCCTGAGATAAAAAAAGATTTGTTCATAATTAGACTTTTGCATTAAAACCCCAGGGGTATCTCTTATTTATTTTTTATTCTTATATATAATAAACACTCCAGTTGGGTTTTCTTTGAAAAACCTTCTTCTTTTTTTTTTTTTTTAAATCTGATTGCTCATGTTGTCCCACCTAATGGGTAAGTGGATATCACACCCTCCTTATCAATAAAGGCTGGGAGTCAAATTGGTAGATAAAAAACTCACATTCAGATTTTTGGAGTGGAAATTTTAAAGACATACAGACAGTTGCATAAGCTATGAATATACCAAGTAACCCCAAGCTCCCTAGTGTGCTATTCAATCTTCTGAGCACAGAAACTGTCGTGTAGGTATTTGACTTAGAAATAAACAATAGATGAAGTACAATAGACCATTTCCCAAGGCAAAGAACATCCCATTTCAGAATATGGGGCTTTTATATTCCCATATTACCTAGATTATTGGTAGTGGAGGATGAAGGAGATGGAAGCAAAGATTTGATTTCAGGGTTTCCATCTAAAGATTCTTAGACTCTAATAAAGCCAGAGGTCCAGAAAAGGGTGAATGGAACACAATAGAAACTACTGAACTGTGGATTCTATGTCTTAGTCCAGCTTTGTGTTCAAGGGTATGTGCTGCCTGCCTTCAGAACCCACTCTGTCCCATGGGGACATCTAATTAGATTGGATAACTGAGGAAAATGCAGAAGAGGTTGAAAGTGGCACTTCTAATATTTATCCTTAAGCTGTGTGATGTCATTCCCACTTTATGGTCGGTAAGATAGACTACTTAACTCCCTACGAACATCAACACTTTCTATATTGCTGACATTTTAAACCTCCCTCATCCCTTTTCAGTTATATACACATCAATAGTGGAAGAAATGATGCTTCTACTTTGTAGGGAAGTTGACAGATGACACGGAATAGCTGGTTAGTCTGTATTAAGGAACCTTCCAGGAAACAAAGTAAGAGCTTAAACCTCAAATGTGGGTACCCTATTTGCCTAAGTCTTGTCTCAGGACAGAGTATTACAGATTCCAAGAACTCTAGAAAGCAGCAGCAGAGAAAATCCCATAGGCTGACATTTTTTTCTAAATGAATTGACTTTTTAAAGAACTCGAGAATCCATATTAAAAAGAACATTTCATTTACGTTTGTTATATACCTAAAAGTGAATTTTTATTAAAAGCAGATCACATCACTTGGAGAAATTCAGAGAACTATATCTAAATACACTGAATGTAAGATATTCCTCATCAATTTAGGTTCTTATAGCCTCTTAAAGATAAAATGCAGATGAGTTGATTTAAATCAGACCTTCATTAAATTTTAGAATTAGCTTTTGGAATCCCACGTATTGAATTGTGCAGTGTCTGATTCCTGATCATTGTGACAAAGCTGTGAATTGATAATGATAAAGTGCATCGTTGCCAGAAATAACACAGTCTGCCTTTGGTTTGTGCTAATAAACTATAAGACAACTTAAACTCCATTTTAATATCAGAAATCCACCTCATTAGAAGTAATCTCACACTCTGTAGGCTATCAGAATTTTCATGTGTATTCTTTGGTGAGCCAGAAATATAATTTTCTATTTATGCTTCTAATGTAAATCTGCCATTTCTGGTTGACCACTTTGGCACTAAGCCAAAGCGCTAATTTATTTTCATCTTTTCCTATTTCTTATATCAAAAGAGGCTGTTGGTTTGAATAAGAAACATTCAATCGACTTCTACGTGGGGTGGCAGGCAGAACAGGCATTACCTGCTTACCTTTTATTGCCTTCTTTGAATTGGCTTTTCTGGGAACAAAACCAATGAGACATGCTGTTCTGTCATCTAGTTTTCACTTGGGTTATTTATCAGAAGACATTTCCTCCCCCTGGTTCAGAAAAGACTGGCAGTAGGGTGAAGAATTCAGCCTGGAACGAGGTTCTGACCTAATACTGTCATAGGTTATCGTCCCACCAAGTCATGTAGGACTTCATTGTCCTTAAGCTTCTGGCTTGGCCTCATAATTATTTCTGATTCTGAGAGATGCTGATGCTGACACATTTGTCACCTGCAGGGTGCCAGTGTGCTGGGATTGAGCATACACTGTTTGAGCCCCTCCAAAACTTTGCAGCATTTCTCCCCACCCAGTTCCCTTTGCTGTCTTGCACAGTAATTGGCCTAATAAAAGGCAGAAACAAGAATTTATTACACCTTGGGCAGTACTTGAAACAGACTTTATTCTCAGGAACAGCAGTTATGTCTACTTGCTGCTGTATATTCTGATATTTCATTTAAATACTTAGAATATGTTCAAAGTCAAATTGCTAATCACTCAATTTCCCTGCTGCTGTCCTGGTGGCCCCAGGTGGCCTCTTATGATGCTCCATGTAAACACTGTATTTGGAAGGATGCATAGATGCATCCCTAGAGTCACATGATCACCATAAATCTGTGAAAATAGCATGACTTAAAAATAAAAAGTCTCTTAGTACACTGCCAACAGGCTTTGGCATAATCTTGGCAATCACTTAGATATTTCTTTCTCTCTGTTTTTGCGGTTATTATGTTTTCCCAGGTGGAAAATAGTCTCATATTTTGCAGACGTTGTCCAAGCTAGTGACCATCAATCCATCTTCCTGGGTTGCTAAAGTTGTCAGCTGACTGTTTTCAGTCCACACAAAAGCAGTGAAGTGAATGTGAAACTGTTGGGTGGTTGCTCCTTTCGTCTTAAGAAACGATAGCATTTATGCAGGAATTTTTATTCTTTGAATCTTCCAGTGTTAAAGCAACAAGAAAACATTTAGAATGTCCTTTGGTGGAATCTTATTACACTTGCTATATATGTAAACTGATATTCTTTGATGCCAGCACGCTCGTTGCCCTTACAGAGAAATCTCTGCACAATGAAACAAAACAAAACCAAAGAGGACAAAAATCAAATGTCAGTCTTTGCTGATTCGAATTAGATACATTAACAGATTGTCTGGTAACATAAATCGGCAATAATACAAAAAATCTACATATTACAGTATTTCAAGAAAAATAACTTCATTTGAATACAAAAGGATAGATACACTTTCTCTTTTCCTCTAGCCACTCTTGTGAAGTGGGTGTGAGCTGGCACTGGGATCTCAGTGCTGCTAAAATATACAGGGGTATGACTGGCTTGCGCTTTGGAGGGGGCTATTACACTTGTGTATCACTAACATCAGACAAAGAAATCTTTCAACCAACAAGGGTTACAGAGCAACGTTCACTAAAGCACAGGTTGTAAGGGTCTGGGGGGGGGGGGGGGTTGAAGCAGGCCAATATGGCAGCTTGTAACAGATTTCCTTATACCCACAATGCACCTGACAGCAAAGAATGCTTCTATTTGGTTGGTCCACACACTGGGCAGAGCGGTACTAGGGTGCACCACGGTAGAGTAGCTTATGTTTTTAGGTTGGTTGATTAGTTTTTTTGTCTTTCCTTTTGGGGGCGCTCTCACAGCCTTTCCAATCCGCAATCAGCTCTGCAGCTGGCAATGAGATTTGCAGTGATAGTAGCAACAACTGCCAATTCTTCTGGAGTCGGCAATGAACAGTCTTGACTCCTCCGATGTGCGATGTGCTGCTCGGGTCTGAGAGATATGGCTTAGTTCAGTTAGGCCCTCTTTTGTACACTGTGTGCGGAGCGGGTGTGCGGGTTTTCTGTTAGTAATCACTTGGGCTGTGTGTGCTTCCCCGCAGCACGGGCCTGTTGGAGGGCTGGGTGTGACCCCTAGAACACCAGGGCACTGGCTGTACCCAGCAGAGCGGTCAGCAGCAGCAGAGCCGGGGAGCCCCGCGGGGGCGCTCCCTGGCCGGAGTCGGAGCCACAGCTGCCTGTCTCTTCACACCGCAGCTTCTCACAAAGGATGCCGGTGTAGGCGGCTGGGCACAGGCAGCGTACATTGTTGTGGCAGGTCCCTCCATTCTGGCAGTGCAGGAGCTCATTGTCGCAGACATTAGCTGCAGAACCAGGGGAGGGGTGGGAAGGGGAGGAGAAGCAGAATCAATTTAAGTTCATCTGGAACATCATGTTTTCAGCTTAAAAAAAAAAAGAAATTCTCTATCGATCTTGTGCTCCCCCTTCCCTCAACAAATTAAAGCACGTGACTCCAATTTCCAAACAAATGTAGTTGGCTGGCTTTGTTTTGATCATATTAGGCCTTTTCTTACACGTCCCCCCCCCCACTTTCCCCTGCAATCTTGGATATTCTCCAGTTCAAGCTATCGAATACTAAGAAATGCAATAATCCTGGTTTGTAAATTCTTATATATGTGGGACCTAGTGTGACCTCCTAGGATTTTAAAGGACAAGTGCCTGATACAAGAATGTAGAACCTTGAAGCCAGATGAGTGCTGTTTGAAATTCAAAGCAGTGTTGCTAAAATGACCAACGACCTCTAAGGTCACACACCCTTCCTTTCCAGCCTTTTTTTATGCATGCAAAGAGGCCACAGGGAAGCAGGGGAGTGAGGGTTTGGGATGTGGGGAAAGTAGGATGCTCCAGGCAGGCAACAGCCAGATGGGAAAAGGAAAAGCTTGTTTCGTGGGAGGCATAAGAGGAAGAGAAGTCACATTTGTCCCTGACAGCCCATTAGGTTTTTTTTTTTTTTTAATTTTTATCGCCTTGTAAATATGGGAAGTAGAGCCCAAGGTTACCTTGATTTGGGAACAGTAATAAATGCAACGGTGAAACCCGGATTACCAAAATTTCATTACATTCATCAAGGAACAGAATCTGGTTGGAAAACCAAGAAGCAGTTCCTGACTAAAATTCATTCACAGCCTCTGTCACAGAACTTTCACCTCTAATAATTTCTCATAGCTTCAAAATTCCGTTACCCTCATTAATTCAATGTCTTGTATCCTCTTAGATAATCAGGGTTTCACTGATTTAGCAGAATGTTAAATAGAACCCAGGGAAATTAACACAACAACAAAGAATAAGAGAGCCAAGAAGGAACACTCCCCAGCAACATATGCTGCTTAAGCACTTAACACACAGACCACTCTGGACAGGGGGCAGGCAGGCGGGACACAGAGCAGAAAAGGAGCTTTTTATAAATTATAACAGATTCTCATTCAAAAAAATGTCATGGCCCAATTTCTCCAAAGATGTCACATGAACACACACACACACACACACACACACACACACACACACACACACACAATGGTGTTATTAAATACAAATTCTTTTTACAAAATAATCCTACCTTCCAAGTAATAATTCTAGATAATATTTGCTTTGCCCATTAAGCATGATCAATACTCATGTCACCTTCAAGAAGGGCTTTGTCCACACACACAAACATAGGAATGCTCTTCTGTGTGAATAGTTGAGGAAAGGTGGCACTGGTTATCCACAGAGCTAATAACATAGTTCCCTAAACAGGGTCCTGTATGACTACATTCCTTAACATTCCAGGGAGACATTGAAGATAGGTACCTAATACATTGGTACAATTAGAACTAGGAAATCATTCATCTTTGAAATGCTGGTACACAGGCAGTATCACATGAATTATAAACATCAAGCATACAAGTGGTCTCTTGGTGGGTGGCTTAGATTGAAGCCACATTGTGGTATTTTGTTAGTCATTTTTTGACATGTCAAGATCTGTAGCTATGAGGCAAGGTTCTCATGCATAGGATCATAGGGTAAAATCCTAGTAAATTTTGTTTTGGTTTTTTGTCCATTTGGAAAGTATGCATAGGTGTTCAGAATTTTGTTTTGTTTATGCTTCAAGAAATGTCTGTTTAATTGTGGCAACATGGAATAAACAGATTCAAGTAACCATTTCCATTTAAATTTAAAGATTCTGAACATTTCTTTTTCTAGGCAGCAGATTGCAGAATGGGATATTTCCTTTCATTTGGACACTAGACACAGGGAAATATCTATTCCATCAATATCGATAATTGCTTGCCTTGAATAATTGAGAAGAAATCAATAGCTAATTAAATATCACTCCTCTCTTTTTTTTGAAGCTATTTTTCTTCCTCTTGGACTTGAATATAAAACAGCTGTTGAGCAGAGGTTTCTTTATTTCTGAGAAGCTAGTGATTAAGTTAAAATTCAATACCTTCTCTACATGTAAATAATCTGCTAGTTGATTTGGATGGTTGTGAGAATTTAATAAATACTCAAGGAATAGATGTAGCCCGGGATTAATCATCTCATAGACTGGGGGAATATGTCTTAGATAATATATAAACAGGCAAAAATGGAAACTAGCATACATTTAGAATTCACTACAAAGCACATTACATTTGAGTTCTTGATGGTGCCCATCCTATTAAAATTCAACAAGTACAGATTTTAACATGCATACAGTACCATCTAAGGGCTGGAATCACGTGCTAGAAATATACTTAAGTCTAACTACAGTTCTTACCTGATGCTTACTTATAACCTCATGCTCCATCTTCATGTCATTTAGTACCAAAATTCTGCTGGTTAATGAACAACTAGATGGTTAAGTATTAATGAGTTCTTCATCATGTAAAACCTTGTACTAAACACCATGGAGAAAATAAAACAAATACAAAACATGGTCTCTGTTTTCATAGAGTTCTAATTTACTTAGGGAGATAAAATGCATCCCAGAAGTGATTTAGTGTTACTTTCATTAAAATGCCCTTATTAGTTTCATCCAGCTTACCCAATTGTCCATGCCAAGCATTCTGCCATAAAGAAGTTCACAATTGGGTGGAAAAATCAACAAACACAATCATAGATATTTAGACAAAGTATAAAAAAGACCACAAAGTAAGTATGTGCAGAATTTAGGCAAATAGAAATGATGGTGTCTGTTTTAGAGATCAGGAAAAGAGTATTTGAACAAATGTGCACATGAGGCAGACAATGGCTAAAGAATGTCATAGATAGGAAAACTCTATGAGTTAAAGCAAAGAACGTCTTAGATAGGGAAACTGTGAGTTAAAGCAAAGAGATGCAAAACGGCCATGTAGGTTAGTAAGAAGTTATCTTTGAACACTGATCGCCTTCTCTGATGTTGCATGTTTTCTGCTGGATTCCACTAACAGTTGGACCCAGAGGAAACAGAGAAGGAAGGAGAGTGTGTGTCAAGATTCTTCCTTCTTCCTACTTAATGCATTGCCTTAACAGTACTTCCCAGAAATGCCCTTCATCTCAGCTTTGACATTGGTCGTCTTATGTAATCATACCATCTTATCCATTTTCCCTTGCTTATCTTTACAGAGAAAACTAGTTTCTTACTGAGCTTCAGGAATTCCTGCACTATCCTGGTAGCATATCTCTAAGGAATTGCTACAGGTGTAGCTAGACATCATCTCTACTCCGAGAGAGATGTGGTTATAAGTTATATGAAGCCTCTCACCCACACTGTTAGCTTCTGGAAAACCCCTCTTATTTCTTGTAATTTCTCAGCCCCCAAGTGATAGCCACTCCCTGTATGAGCAGGTACTGTCCAAGAGTTACTTTGGTGCCAGTTTTCATTTTCAGTCCTCAGGTACCTGCCGTCCCATTTCCATTAATAATGTTTCCCTGTTGAAATACCTAGAATAGCTTGTCTTTTAAGTGGAACTAGACTAAGAGACACAAAGATTGTCTCATTGAATGAAGAGTGGGCTGTGGTTGGAAGTCCGGATGCTTATAGGACAAAGGATGCTGGAGTGCTAGGGCATTTTATCTGTGCTTGGCTTATATGTACCTGGCAGAGTTTGGGAAATGGACAATGGGAAGCTGTCAAAGGTAAATGAGCCAGCTGGAGTTTTAAAGGAAAAGGAAAGATGAAGCTAGACAGTTGACTGGACCAGATTTTCAACCCAATGGGCTAGATTGGAGCGATGGAGAAGAGAAGGAAGGGCACTTCCGAAGGGCAAAGGCAGTTTACATAACAATCATCAGTGATTCTAAGGTGGCATTTGAGTATATGGACAAATCACAAAGAGATTTATTAAGGAAAGGAACTAGGAGAGGAATTCAGTTGGAGAAGTCAATGAATGTTTTTGGACTTACTGACTTTGTAAATTCTTCTAGACTGTTTTGTTATTACTTGGAAAAACTACTTCAAGGTTAAGGATGTAGTTTACTATGGAGATGTGGAACAGGGGTGGTGAAGGCCATTGTCATCAAACACAAAGTACACAATCTCATAGTGGGAGAATATCAATCATGTCAAAATGAGGACTGAAGCTAGAGAGTTTGAAGAATATTTGAGTCTCAGCCATATGCAAAAAAAAGCAACATCATGAAGAATGATTGGAAGAAATATTTCAACAAACGCAGTGGTCACATGACAGTATGAAGATAATCATGAAAATACTTTCCTATTATGGAAGACCATCTATGAATTAACATATGAAGTGGTAAGGTAGGAGAAGAAGGGCACTTTCAATTGGCCAAAGCAGATGTGTAATGTAAGTCTTGACTGACTAAATTGGCCAGAAAAGGTTAAGGTTTTGTAATGATTAGAAAAAACACTGGGAAAATTGGAGGAAATAACAAATCATAGAAGTCCCGGAACATCAATTGATAGAGTAGGTCCCAATATTTTTTGTGATTACAATTCCCAGAGGCTATTAGGCAGTGACTAGATTTATTTATTTATTTATTTAGTTTCGGTTGTCACAATTGGGCGGAGATAGCATACCATGGATGGGTAGATGCTATGATTGCTGCTAAATGCCCTGTACTGACTGGCACAGCTTCCTCTTCCACCAACGAGGAATTATTACTCAATTAATGTGAAGGGTAAAATGATGATGTCCTGGGTCAGAGCAGAGTCATCAATGAAAGCAAACGGTTGTCCCTAATGCACACTGGGAAAAAGAGCAGGAAGCATGTTTATCAGTTGCAGATCAAAATAATATCGAGTTTTCAGAAGCACAGGCATGGGAATGAGAGAAGCTGCACACAGGTCACTGAAGAATGGCAGAATGGGTCGTCTTATGACACTGCTCACAGTGGAAGGAGCGGAGGACCCCAGACACCCTTGCCCTGTGATTTGCTCTTTACTCCCACTGAAGCAGTGATACCAGCACTCATGGCCACTTCTTAAACCATGTAGACAAGATCTAGATGAGGAAACTCACATCAGTTTAGGGTAGACCTTGAATATTGTATGTCTATGTATATTGTACTTCATATGGAAGTGAAGAGAAAGGAGAAGCAGAGTGAATGTCATCAGACAGCACAGTGGTCTGTACTCTTAGGCATGCTGACTCAGGTCTAGAGTTATGGAATCACTCTAAAGACAATCAGTTTTGCACTACATCTCCCAACTAGAGTGATTTCAAACCACACTGATGGGGCAGAGATATTTATTAATAACATTTCTGAATTGCTACAACTTTTAGAGCACTGCTGACACAATGGAGGTCCAAATTCCAAACAACTCACATGAAAATAAAAGCAGAAATGCCAAAGGTCAAGGCTGAGATTGAGAAACATGTTGACACCTAGAGAGTCATTTCTGTCTTTCAAGGCATAGGAAACTGCTATGGTTTCAAAGTCTGGCTTCTTCAAAACCCATATTGAAGTTTAGTTGACATAACATTCTGAATAAGTAGGTCCTTTCTGAAGTGTTATTATGAATGAACTAAGACATACATGATAGGATATTGGGAATTTCTCTTTCTACCATGTGATGCCTTCCAGAATTTTATGATAAAATATTAGAACTTTATGATAAAAAAACCTAGATCTTTAGCTCATAAATAACCATTTATTGTTATGAATTAGTCTGTGACATTCTGCTATGGTAACAGAAAATGAATTAAAATGGAATGTTGCTGTTTGATAATGGTGCTCTTTTGCACTGAGCTGTAGAATCCTTTTCATCCCAAAGTTCTAGGCATCCAACATTAACTTGTGGAGTTGGCATGAGAATGAACAACCCAGTACAATGTTCATGCTCTTTCTGTTCTAAACTGCATGAAGGTGTAGATTAAGGAGATAACTGGAAATTTTTCTCCTAACATGTAACTTTCAGTTGTATCTCTTTTTGGTGTTTTTCTATATGGATAAGCTTCAAACTGAATTTACTTGGTGACATTTATTTTAAGTTTATCTAGACTTTATTGTTATTGACTGTAAAGGAATTCTTATCTTTGTAAACAAGAAGCTTCATTTTAAATCCCTCATATAACTTTTGACCAAGGATTGGATGTGAATATAGTTATCTGGTAGATACAACTCCTTTTTGTTATGTTAAAGACTGAGTCAGATACAGAAAGAGATGAAATTCCTTTGATAATAGCTTGACTGTTTTTTGTAGGGTTCCCTTTATTACATTTTCTCTTTACTGTTGATCAGACTAATTTATTACACAGGGAGGCAGAGGCAGGTGGATCACTGTGAGTTTGAGGCCAGTTTGGTCTACAAATTGAGTCCAGGAAAGCCAGAGATAAACACACACACACACACACACACACACACACACACACACAC
>CAJQZJ010031560.1:4324933-4339823 GCA_907164525.1 Lophiomys imhausi
CACACACACACACACACACACACACACACACACACACACACACACAAACCCTGTCTTGAAAAACCAAAAAAAAAAAGAATAATTTATTTATGGCATTGCCAATATAATACCACATGACCTGGTACCTTCTGATGCTCCAGGGTTTGGGATGCTTTCAAACAGTGTGCCTAAGATATTCAGAAGACATTGGCAGGTAAGGATATTATATCAGTGTGAGACTGAGAGTTGTGTGGACAGAAGAAGAAGTGTGAAATCTTAGTGGAAATGCTGGGGTGAACTGGGTATTAGGATAGCTCTGTTTACAGTTTTGGTAAGCAAGCCACAAAAACAGATAAACAAGCTCTCAGAATTGCATTTATACAACCACTCTGAATTTTGAAGGCAGACAGCAGGAGTGAGCCCTACTTCCTTTTTTACTTCTGTTTTTCCTGCACCTTGGATGAGGAAAGTCAGAAGGATGTCACTAAATTATCCAGATTCTTAAGTTTTTTTGTATTTTTAAAAAATCTCTTTGTGGAGAAGATTTGGTGTGTGTATGTGTGTGCATGTAAATGTGCACTGTATGTGTACATGTGTGTAAATGCATGTGATGCATGTCTATGTGTGCATGGGTATATGTGTATAAGTTTGTGTATGTAAGTGCATGTTATATGTCTATGCATGCACTTTTATGTGTGTATTTATGTGTATAGGTATATGGAGGTCCCTGAACACTGTATATCTATCTTCTCTTCCCAAACAACAAACTATTTTCAAAATATGAATTACAAAATCTAATTTCTTTCCCTTCTTATTCTTGTCTGGAGCGTGTCAAATAGCAGACCTAGAAAATGCTCCCCTTTATTCAAAGAGGGCAGCAACCAGGACTGTGTCATTCCCTGTCCTATTCATTTTTCCTTTAGAAACTGAAAGGGTCACTCATTCCTATATGGTCACAATGAGCCAACGCATTACCAAAGAGACATTTTCTCTCTGTGTTTGTGTTTGGTTCAAAGCTCTACATTTAGGCTGGCCCTGCCCGTGAGCTGCTGCTATGCGTGAGCGGTGCTGGGTCTGTATTTATAGACTTGAAAGTTTCTCTTTTTGGCTTTGTCTCCTGCACTTCAAGGAACCGATGCAATGTGTTACCATGACAGCTCTCCTTGATGGCTGTATTAATAAAGTGACCTCTACCTTCACTACCTGAACCAAGCCCAGGATTGCTGAGGGAAAGATGTTCCAAATTGTTCCCATCCTTTGCAAAGAAACGTCAAAGAGTGAATAACCTCCACCAAACAGGGTAATAACAAAGCGTGCGTACTGCACTGAGGTCTCATTCAGGTGTTTTGAGAGCTGGCAGCAGGGAGCTGAAGAGGCGTGATTATGACCCATTTACACAGCCTTTGTGGTTGACTTACTGCATTGTGAGCAAGACAGGAAATAGAACATGCAGGTTAGATCCCGAGGTATGGAAAAGAACTTTACAGACTTCAGTGGAGTTAGGGGGAAAGTTCTAGGCACACCAATGACATTTCCCAACTTTTACTCACATATGTTCGTGAGAGATGGTAGGGCATGGTAGACGTTGACCTTATCATAAACTGGCTAGTGATGTCTGTCCATCTGTCTTGGAACTAGATATTCCTCAATGGTGCACATATATTGGGCCAGACCAACAATGCTGATATTTATTGTGTATGTGTCTTGTTATTTGGCGACAACTATAACATTAGGAAGAAGTAGCTTTTCTAGACTCCTGTGTGTTTTATTTGCATGATTAATTTTTAGGGGTGTATGTGTATGTGTGTGTTTGTGTGTATATATATGTGTGTGTTTGTGTGTGTATGTGTTTGTGTGTGTGTGTACACGTGTGCAGGGGACAGAGGAGAGCCTTGGGTGTTGTTTCTTAGGCATCATCAACCTTTTTTTTGAGACAGGGTCTCTCACTCTTCTGCAACTTTCCAAGTATGCACTTCTAACTGGCTACGTAGTTCCAGAGACCTTCTTGCCTCTGCCTCCCCAGCACAGGGGTTAACAAGCTTGACCATGCCTGACTCTTTTTTTTTTTGGGTGGGGGAGTTGGATTCTGGGGATTGCACTCAGGTCATCAGGCTTGAAAAACAAGTAATTTATTAGCACATATGTGTGCCTAGCCCTGCATGACTATTATTAATAGGAAGCCTATCATCACGAAAGAAAATAATTAGGCATTTTCCCTCATTTGATAAGGTATCTGAAGATGCCCAGACATGTAATTCTATGAGTTTTGATGATAGATCTGGTAACTATTTTCATTTGATTTGTTTTGGCTTTCAGTCTAAGTTGGCACCCCAAGGAAGAAGATAGCTTTTTGTCGCTCACGTCTACTAACAGCATAAGATAGGATGAAGAAAATTAGATCCTTCTCTTGAGTCTCATCTCTGTGGTTAATGTGGTGGGTGAACTTGTGGAAATCAGTTACCCTCTTCATGTTCTCTTTTTTCTCTTTAAAAGAAGAGGGGATAGCACCTGTCCGTTTACCCATCTCAAGCTGTTTGAAGGCTTGAAATGGTTTTTTTAGGAATGTTCTGCAAAGGACAAAATACAACCCAAGTAGACTTTGTTACTGTTCAGTTCCCTCCTCAGTCTCCCTAAGACAAGAAATTCAGAGTGGATGAGCAAGATGCTAATTCTGCCAGGGTAATGAATTCTTTACATCTCCAGTCCAAGAAACCTGAAGTGAGAAGGAAAGTGAATGCCCTCCCTTGAAGGGAGCATCTGCATACATTCTGTGGATATGAATCTTGAGAGAACCTGGAGTCAAAGCAGGTGGTGTGGTGAACATTTGTGTTCAGTTGCTGTGTCCTCCACAGAATCTGGCAAGGTCACTTTGGAATGGCAGCATCCTTTTTCTCAGAGGTGAAATTTATACTCATTTAATGTGTGTTCATCTGCATCAGTCAGCATACAGAAATGTGGTATGCTTCCAGAGGAGTAAGGGTGTGTATGCATGTGTGTGTGTGCACGTGTGTGTGTGGGGGGTGTGTGTGTGTGTGTGTAGAGAACCATGGACCCACTTCTCCTGCTCCCCAACTCACCTTTGCTTATTTAATGTTGAAGGTTGGGGAGAATCAGGCACAGACTCAAACAACAGACTGAAATCTGGAAGTTATCATGTGGAAGGAACTCTGATTGCTTGCTTTCAACCAAAGCTCCTGTCTCTCTGTACACTTTAGGAACAGTGGTGGGGTAAGCATCACTCTCATGTGACAGCATCCAGTCTGCTTGATTTCAAAGTAACAAACTCAAGGAGCAACGCTAAATAAAGTGTTGGGAACAGTGTGGAGGCTGTCAGCTTGGTGGCCAGACATGTGTCATCTCCTTGATCAGGGACAGCAGGTTCTGACTCGAGGGAGCAGCCATTCAATAGTTGTTCATCTGTTATCAAAGCACTTGTTATGGGAGTGATGTTTTCTCTTGTGTAACCAAGGCAAACACTTCTTACAACACCATATAAAAGCCCCATTTATTTTAAAGGAGACACATTCACAGTGCGTAGTATCCCAGTAGATGTGAAACAGATGACAGGTGACTCCAATATAGGAGGCAGAAGCACTGTACAAATACCTTAAAGGCTATGACTTTATAACATGAAAAGAGCCTCAACTGATGCTGAGAAAGAATCAATTGACTGAAAATCCTACAAGCCTAGGGCTGGGCACCTTTCCTCAAGTGATCATTAACGGTGTATTGAAATCTTATGGAGGTCAATACCTTCAGACACAGAAATAGGCAAGGTGCTCATAAAGACAGTACTGAGAAGTCACAGCTTTTCTCCTTTGGTATCACAAAAGACACTTTTCTCATTTAATGAAAAGGTGCAACCTCTACTCCAGGCTCAAGGTGAGAAATGGCTGTTATGGGAGGCATATTCACACACGAGGGCAACACACATCCAGGAATAGATCATTGTTCCCAAGTACAAGTCATTATGCCAAGAGAAAAGCAGATGCAGGCTGTTTATTCATGATGAGGTGTTTATCCATGATCTGCTCCATAAATGCAGATCTGCTGTGGCTCCCACATCTTATATAATGAAAGCCTTAGCAAAACATTTGGGATAAATTGTCACCAAATATTACCCACATTTATCTCTGGCTGTTGAGAGCGGAATTGATTTTTATCAGTTTAAATTCTATGTTTATACTATTTCATCCTTTCCAAATTGACCATAAGGATAATACAGTATTTTGAACATAAAATTATATGTGTGTATATGTGTTTCTTGGTGGTTTTTTTTGAGAAAGGTCTTTTTTTTAACCCTATGATAAAAGAAATTCATTTCAGAAATGAATCCCACCATCATATTCTACCAAATTTAGTATTTGTGATATTAATATATATATATTTCTGATAATGCTGCCAATTCTCTTAAATTTCCCAAAATATCTCAAAAAATGAGTGAGTTCATGCAACAATATTCATAACAAGTGTAAGACACTGGCTCCTTGTTTTACCAAGCACTCCACAGTCTCTGGCAAGAAGGGAACCCAGAACTTCCTAAAGCCAAAGACATCTAAAGACAGATGTCCATTTTTATTGGTAACTAGTGAAGTCAGAAGCAAATTTCTAGACATTGTTATCTTTGAAAATAAAGCCACAGTAATCACTGAGATAGAAAATCCTGCCACTTTTCCAGGTAGAGAGAGAGTCATAGTTGAACTTAAACTAACTTAGAAATCTCTTTTACGAAGCTTGACCTTACAGAACTTTAATCTTCTAATTTTATAAATGTCTTTATCACAGGCGAGCTCTTCTTATTGGCTGTTTCCTTTCTCTGGTTATACCAGGATGCAGCCCTGTCTCTGGCACTAACTTGATGCTCAGTAAAAATGTATTATGTAACATACATAAGATGTGTCTAGCTTTCCTCTGCTGCCTTATGAATGGTGTGTGTCCATCTATTATTAGTAAGCAGGCAGCATGTTAACTATTGGGACATATAGGCAAGGAAGTGGACAGACAGATTGCTGGGTATGGAAAGCTTCAACTTCATAGGGAAAGAAATGGAAGGAATTTTTCTCTGATGGCTTCACTTCAGTCACCTGCCTAATAGGTGGGTGTATTTGCTAACACGAGTGTGAGAAGGTGGTCACAAAGTTTGCTTTGGAGGGAGGAGCATGTGAAAGATTGACAGGAAGGACATAGGAGAAGCCAACCAGAAGCACGTGGGAAAATCGCCTGTAGGTGTCTATCACTCCAATACAGGCCGAATACTGTGATGTGTTAGAGGTCCCTGCATGTGAGTTCTAGGGAGAAAACACTAATAAGAGGAGAGGAGGGGTATGTATTAAGGTTTGGATGGCCTGTATTTAGAGATTAGGGACCACAGCATCTCTCTGTCATTTTCCATTAGGCAATACACATTAGTTCTTATTATTCTCAGAGCATTGTGAGTAATATGATGGGGGAGAAGAGGTGGCTCTGTGAGGCCTTGAAGGGACTTGGTAACATTTTTGCTCGTTTGTTTTTCAATTGGGAAGGTGATTAAATTTGTAGCACAGGCTAAAAGTCTGGATAGAGCCTCCTGTTGGGGTAGGCGGACGTTGCGGACCTGTTATGGTGACATTACAAACAGGAGCAAGACGATTTTTGTATTAAAATGACTTAGGGATTATGAGAGACAATCTATATAACCACTTACTGTGCTGGATATAAATTTGTAAGTTATTATTGTACATACTGAGGAGGAGGCAGAGAACCCACCATGGGCCTTTGGTATCTAGCATTAAGAAACACAAATGTCTAGGGCTGAAAGGAAATAATTGTGCCATTAATTACTCTGTGTGTGTTTGTGTGTTTGTATGTGTGTGGTGTTGTATTTTAAAGACAGAATTTCAACACCTCTGAGTATTTTGTAAAGTTAAAATATAATTTGAGTTTCCTGTTTGTCAAGCTAAAGGCAAATGTCTCCTTAGAGACTTAATTTTTCCGATGTACACTTGGCAAGAGAGTTCCAAAGATGGTCTAAGCCCTCTTAGGATTTCTAAACAGCAGGGATATTTAAGTATGAAAAATAGCTACTGAAATCACATGGCAGTAACTTTTCTTAATGATTTTTTTCCTCTGGGAATCACTGTAATTCACTCTTGTCCACCTTCTGACAATGTCAAACTAAGTCTTGAGAGGTGATTTTATAATGTCAGGATGAAACAAAGCCATTTCCTTGTTAATGCCAATGTCAAAGCAAAATGAATTGGTGTCAATAAATTCAAGGTGAGGAAAACAGCATTATGGAATCAAGAGAATGTGGAAAATGATGACAGGACTCATTTAGGGATGCCTGAATCTGAGTGAAAATGATTGCTAATTTTCCAAAATGCATTTGCTCTTGCACTGGAGCTCAAACATTTAATTTTTCTAAAATACTTTACTGAGGTGAAGAAAGGACAAGGAGGTGACAATTATGGGAGAGTCCCAGGCAAATCTTTTCCAGTAATGTTAATTTGGATCATGGCAGCTCACATTGTCTTTTTCCATCTACAAATTCCAGTGACATTCAGACTTTGAAATGTAAAGCTTAATATTTAATTGCTTATGATGGTATTATCTAAAGGTATAGATTTAAATGTGGGCATCATTACTGGCAAAATACGTGTAAAAGCTGTGCCTTCACACACATCAGATCCAGATGTGGAGAGGAAAAAAAAAAATCATAGATTGGCTTTGATTCAGTTAGAGGCTGTGCACATGCTTTAAGTACAGAGATAAGATGTTAGTTTCTGTCTAAAGCAAATGAAGCCTTATCAAGGTTAGGTTGGACATGAATGAACAAGATTTGGGTGGATAGGACAAGAGACATCACAGGGCATGTTTAAAGTACCTTGCTCTACGCCTTTAACTTTCTTCTGCATTTTTTTCATGTTTCGAATTTTTGCCCCCAAAAAACTAATATGATTTTCTTAAAATGTAAACTATATGAGGATATGGATTCTGCCTGTTTTGGTTTTTGGTATGCAATGCCCAAAATAGCACTTTGTAACAGACTGTGCTCAATGAATATCTCAGTATTTTCAAGTGAATGAATAAATGAAATATACAAAAAAAAATTCACATGCTCCATATCCATTGCTTCCTTTTTGCTTCTAAAATAGCTTCCCAACTGTGTCTGTTCTTTCGCCCCTAAATTAAATTGCTCAGAAGTGCTACAGCCAGATTGCGTTTCTTCGGAAAGTGTTTTCACAGCACTCTCCACTCATTTTCTCACTTGCAACCTTCAGTGGCCCCCCCACTGCTAATTGGATAACAGTGTAGCCAGGGTCCCTCAGGACGTGATTAGAGTCTTCCTATCATCTGCTTTGGGTCTATGAAACAAGCTTTCTCCTGCTAGCAAACACACATGTACACAGGCTCACACTGGTGTACATGTAATTAAAATTAAAATACCAGAAAATTTACATATGGCATATATGTCACCTTATTGGATATTCTAATAGCTTGGAAAAATAGGCAGTCTTAGTATTACTATTGGTATTATTTCTATCTTATGTCAACCTTACCCAGGGACCCTGGTGCAGCAGATGCAAAACCAGGAGTAACAGTTCTTTGACTGTAGTATTGTCCATGCTACTCTCTGACCCTTTAGAATCACCCTGGCTTGGTGATTCTGCTATGGATGTGTTCTTTCCTAAACTTTTCACACATTCTTCAAGGTTCAGCTTCTAGATAAGCCTCACCAAGAAGACTTCCCTGACTGTGTGGACCCACAGTTGCTATCCCACCTTTGAAGTACATGAGAGGTGGTCTAGATAGTGAGGCATACATTGATATGAATGTAAATGGAGTTTGAACAGTCTGGATTTAAATTTTGGTTCCCAGGACAAGAGCTGGATGATTGTGTGTGTCACTCAACCAATCGTCATTTAATTCATGAAATGGTTAATTTCATACCCAAGTCTACTCTAAGACTATTATGTAGATTAAATGAATTAATATGTATAACTAAAATAGAACAATTCCTGACATATAGTCAGTCTTCTACGTTCTTATAAACTTGTGACAAATGTTCCTTCTCTAAGTGTAGTTGTCTTCTCAATTACCGTACAAGCTATGAGAGGTAGGCTACTGCTTTGCAACTTTCATTGACCACACTGATCAAGTGGACATTTGCTGGCACTTCTCAGTGGGGGTAGTGGATATCCCTTTTATTTCTGTAACCTCAGGCTTTTAATCCTAGACATCTATGTTTTTGTCTGGTATGTCATAGGAAATTCTCAGTAACTTTTTGCTTTTCAAATCATGATTTGACAGACAATCTCTACATTTCCAAGGCTGTGGAGGGAAGACATCATTCCTGAGGCATTCATGAAAGCAATAGGAGTTTTCATCCCTGCCTCCAAGTGGTGGTTGCAGATAAGTC
This sequence comes from Lophiomys imhausi, assembly GCA_907164525.1. Classification (NCBI taxonomy): domain Eukaryota; kingdom Metazoa; phylum Chordata; class Mammalia; order Rodentia; family Muridae; genus Lophiomys; species Lophiomys imhausi. The sequence continues at coordinate 4,333,311 of CAJQZJ010031560.1, forward strand.
TCTCCCTTTAGTGGCATTCTATACATTCTGCTTCTATTTCTTGACTTGTGGGAAGAAGGAGAGTAGCTTAGAGGGAGGATTAAAGCAAACAGAGAAAGACTGGGGAAATGTGCTTGGGCTCAGTGACAGGGAATTACCCACATGAACCTGCTCAGTGTGTGGTGTCTGACTAGCTCAGTGAGTGTCCCAGCTCTGTTTGTCTGCAGACAGGGATCATGTTCACTTGTTTGCAGACTTTTAAGGTCTTACACTGAACCATATCTTGGACTTAGCTCCTATCTAGGCTACTTTACTCCAGGGATTAAAACCATGATTGACTATCGCAGGATTCCCAGGAAAAGGCACACAGGAAAGAGAGATGAAATCTCCACCCACTTCCTCCCCAAATGAGTATCCTGACTTATTTTGGCCTTAGTTAAAGCTCTGCTCTGCAGAGCATCAGGCAGTTTTCTTGCTGCTGGGAATGCTGTTTCATACTTGAGTGATCTCATTCAGGTTGGGTTATCTGATTTTGTCTTCTATGGTTCTGATTGTGTTTTTGCAGGGCCACTGTGTAGGCCCCTTAGTTAATCTCAAGCCCTCTGCTGCGACTCATCCTGCACTCACAGGGTACCTGCCCTCATGGCTGCTTCTGACCATTCATATGAATTCAAGTCACCTTTCTAGACAGTGGTGCCTTTTACACCAGATGCTCCTACATTTGTTAAAGACTTTGAACATCTTTTTCATTATGTTTAGGATCATTTTTTGGCTACAGACCAAGGTTTAATCAGGTTAACAACGTTACAGGTTATAACTCTTTAAGTGTGTCAAGTCTACCTCCAAAGTTAAAGGCTCTAGCCTAGACTTAGCCATGGCTCGCTTGGATGGCTAGATTGTTCACTGATTGCAATGAAAGAAAAGATTTGTATGCGATTTAAAGCTGCTAGACTAGATAAGAGTACGGCATGCCTATTTTGCAAAGAAAGAGGGTGTTGTGAAGCTCTTTACTTAGGACTTAAACATTCCCTTGTGCAGAGAAGGGAAAAGTCCCATGAAACTCACTCATGAGAGAGTTGTAAAATTCGCATGAGTCATTTCAAGGTGCAGGCAATAGGCAATTGCTGCTGGGGAGGTGGCTGTCTGAAGGCTGGGCAGAGAGTTCCATTGATGCAGGTTTGTGAGATGTTACCTATGCTGGTGGAGTTCTCAAGGATGTTGTCTGGGTCACTCAAGCTTATGAAAGTAACTCCTCATCCTTGCTGCTGTCAGTAATCCCAAGGAATCCTTTGGTTTATTAAACTAGAATGAAATGAAATCATATTAGTCTATCATTGCTGTTCTACATGTGGCTAAAAGACACTTGTTTTTATCACCCCTGGAAAAGTCACACAACGGAGGTCATGGCTAGAGAGGTTACTTGTCACCTGAGTTCCCACATCTCAAGGAGCCAAGATGTCTCTAGTTTTGTGTGACTCTACAGCTCTTGCGAGTTCTCCAAAAGACTATGTAAGAGGTTTTTCTGAACACAAAGTTGATGTTTCTACTTGTGTTAGGAAGGGAGAAAGAAAAGCATACCTGAAAAGATACTGAGTTGAGAGCAAGGCTACTCGGTAAACTTGAACATGGAAGTTTCCCTCTGTTGTCACCCATTTTGATTTTGGAAAATATGTTTTAGAAGCCTCCTGCTTTATATTCTAACAGAATGGTTCTCAACCTATGGTTTGAGACCCCTTTGGTGGTTCAAAGGACTCTTTTTCATGCGGGTTACCTAAGACCATTGGAAAACACAGGTATTTACATTATGATTGATAAAAGTAGGAAAATTACAGTTATGAAGTAGCAATGAAAATAATAATGGTTGGGGGTCACTACAACATGAGGAACTGTATCAAATGGTCACAGCATTAGGAAGGTTGAGAACTGGTCTAACAAGAAAATCTGTACTTTTAGAATTATCCTAAATCTTCCAAACTTACCCCAAACATTTGATTCCCCCTGAATTATAGCTATTATTGAATTTTAGTCACTGGTGATGTGAATGACAAATAAGGATACCAACTTGATAAACATATGGCATCAATTCCCAACTTGATTATCACCAAGACCCTTGCCTGGCATGGACCAGGGAGTAAAGTGTTTGAAAATCAAGTCTTGTGAAACACAAATGTATATATATATATAAATTTTACAACTTTCTGCTGAGATCTTGTTAGCTTTAATGCCTACACAGCTAAAACATTGTAATTAATATTATGGTTATTCACTTGTTATTTTAAATTCATTGTCTTGTTTGGAGGAGCAAGCAAAAAGACAAAAAATATAAATAAAAACAAACAAACAAACAAAACCCCAAAGGAATCATAAATTTAAATTGTATCTTGTTATTTCTAGAACTACATAACTCACACAACAAAACTTTATGACAAAGAATTCAGTCAGTAGAGAAGAATCATGCCCAAATTTCAAAATAAATGAATTTTTATAGCTAAGTGATAAACCATATGATATAGAGTTAGCGTACAATGCTAACATCAATAGAGCCTAAACTACATTGCCAAGAGCAATAAAATGAGAATAATGGGAAAAGATTGAATGACCATATGAAAAGAAAAAGTTTCCAATGATTTCCAACCCTTTCGAGTTTATTTCTCGAGAAGCCCATAATGAATTCATATTGATGTGGGTTGGCTTGACTAATGACATCAAAATGCATGATCAATACATCCTAACTAGGCTAAGCATTTAGCTCAGAACATTCTTAATTGGAAAGTAGTTCAGGCACATTGAAAACCTGAGCTGGCATGGGGCAAAAGGAAGGGAGAATTTCCTGGTCACTTTAACAATGGATTTGATAGTTGGAAGTAGCCTGGTGAAATCTGTTATTACCCACGATTAAAAACAATTAGGAAGGACCATGAGCCATACAGATCAAGAGTCGCATCTTGGTTCACAAACTCACTAGCTTTGGATTTTCCCATGATAAGTGACCTTTTTGAGTCTTGGCTCCCACATGTGTGAAACAGGTACAGCCTGTTATCACCTATTGCTACAGTTTTGGAGCTGAAAACAGATACTTATCTATTAAAAGATCACGCACAGATGGTAACAATTGATTATAATATGATAACTCTCTATGATTCTAGAGAGACTTATAAGAGATGGAATTAAATATGCTACATGTAGCAAGTAAAAAAAAATCTTAGTTCTTCTTTTATTTAGAAGAGATATTTAAAAAATGAATTCTTTATATAGTCCTTCTTAGGTTCAGTGATGAGAAGGAATCATGTTGATACATCGTTTTAAACACCACAATTCTGTCAAATGATAAAAAGAATGTGGAAGCTGCCATTGGTATTTTGAGCATGTGGTCTGTACTAACCTTAACTCTAAGCACTTTTAGTGCTTTGATTTAGTTCAGTTCATCTTATAAGGTAGGTACCCTTATTCTGAAGGTTTCACATAAAGAATCCAAGGTTCAAGGAGGGAATCTGAGCTGTCCATGCTTACATAGGTAATGAATGGTAATGGTCGGCATCAACCTGCTCTGAGGAAATAGTCACTAGGCTTTTTTTTTTTTTTTTAATCTAACTGACCATCACACTGGGCATCAACAAGCATTCACAACTTTGAATGATGTTATTTGTATTCCCATTTCTCTTTCCACGAAGTACAATTAGGTAGGAACTGTCAGATTAAGGTATCTGCATGACAGGGGCAATATAAAGGGGCAAAATCACATCTGTTCTAACCTAACTAGAAATTTATATCTAGTACCAAGTGCAAAGGCAATCACAGACTCCAGTAGTTCCTGGCTCCTTCCACTTTCATTACCTGCTTTACCCTGAACACAGCGCAAGATGCCAATATCTCTTGCCTAGAAAACTGTGGTCTCACTTCCTCTTGTCTTGCCTTCCCATTGACACATGAAATCCATTGTTCACAGTGTTATAATATTTAGGATTATTCTTTTTAACTGAAAATGCCCACAACATGCCATTCTCTTGCTATATCCACTGGGCTCAGAATAAAATACACAGCTCTAACCCTGGCTTCATGGAGAATGAGTCATGCAATGCCTGCCTCCTTCCATCTCATAACTCTCTTGAGGGCCAGGAGAGTTCTAGCTTCAGCAGGAGGTGAGCACTATTTCTGGAATACTCATTTCCCCAAAACTTCCAGTCTATCAATCTCTTTACAACTAACTCTTTTGGTCTCTCTGCTGAAGCAATACTCTTTTAGAGAGGCCTTTGCTGAGAACATCAAATGATTCTCTGTCTCCTCACATCATCATATGAGCAGAGATGAGACCATATCCCCAGGAGCTCAAGGTATGTGTCTGTGTGTCTGTCTTTCCTACTGTGCTAACCCCAGTATCCAGAACAGAAACTGACACAGTTTGTGCTGCATATGTATTTATAGAATAAACTGAAGGTTGTCCAGTGCAGCACATATCCCTTAAGGGCTTAAAATTGCACAGAGATAATGGGCTTTGCTGAGGTTCTTCTGATGGATTTTAATTGTGTTTCTACCTCACACTTAGCTAAACTTTTCTGACCTTCTGGCTTTAAGACCTGCTAGTAAATGGATGACTCAGTTACCACCCTGATGCATGGGGTTGCTGGGCTCTCTAGGGTTTAACATCACAGAATGAGTCATAGGGGTGTTGCTGTATGCAACCTTGCTCTGGGAGAATATTATTCACTTGGCAATCCAGCAGAAAACCCCCCTCAGAGAAGAGATCATTCCTTGGTGATGGATGGACAGTTTTCAGCATTTGTTTGCACAGCTGGGCTGCCTCCTAATTTCTAGTTTGGCATAAAGTGGGACTAGAGGGTGTTGTGCTGTGAGGAGGGACTATCCAATAATCACAGCTATTCTTTTCACACAGGGCTGAGTCTTCTCTCACAGTCTTCATAGCTGAGATGTCAGGTTATATAAATATTTGTAAGAAGTCAACATTATACCACTAGCCATGGAAGGCACCATTTCATATTCCAAATAGGAAACTATTGGATTTCTTTGTGTCATCTAATTGCCAGGTTTATTCCAAAGTACAAAATCAGTTCTGCCCTTGGAAATAATATCTCTTGGGGAGCAAGCAAGTCAGCTTGCTCTTCCTGAGATGAGAGCTATGAAGCCATGTCTCATGGTAAACAAAGACTGACCCAAACAGGCTAGAGGACCAGGAACAAAGTACCGGAAGCAAAGCATGACTCAGTAACTGGACACTGGACCATTCACACAGTCGTGAATCTTGTGCCAAGACTGGCTAGCTGTGACTTTGCAACTGCTTGAATTGGAAATGGCTTCTGCCCACACCTCACTGTCTGCATGCTCTTTGCACTGAGTACTGATTTTAAAGGGTTTTGTCTCCTGGCCTAGGATAGTGTTGTCTGCTTTCAATGTTCTAAAGAAATAAAAAGGAACAGAGTAAAATCAGCAAGTGTGGGTGGCTCTTAGGGACTCACATCCGTGCTTCCCAGTAATAGCTTCATTGAGTGTCCATCTAGATATTTGGGGGTGGGGCAGGTGTCTGATTTGTGATTTTTTTTGCCACCCCCAGGAGAAAAATCTTAAGTAAATTATTTACTCTGCCAGTAGAATCCAGCTGTTTACCTCTGTGTTAAAATGTTACCTCCCCAACCCCTGCCTTGGAATAGCTCACTGTGCCATGTTGGTGGCTTCTGCCTCTTTTCCAGTGATGTTTTAACACCCACTTCCCTGTAAGAGTCACTGCATAATGGATTTTGTCAGGAGCAATTGCTGGGGATGCTACTGAGCCCCTCCCTCCACCTATTCAGAATCATTAATCTTGACTGTGACTAATTCCTAACCACTTGACTGAATAGAAATGACCTCAAGCTGAAAATACAGGTTTCTGTTTTCCTCTTGGCAACTTATTTTCTATCTTGCATGGCTCCAACCCCAGCTACTACTCTCCTGTTTTTAGGCTGACATCTCTGCTCAACTGCAAGGGTATTTTGAAAGCCTGTTGGACAACAGTGGACTCAGAAAAGGAGACCTTCATAAAGAATGTGTTCTGCGTTGAGACTGAATGAATAGCAAAACCTGAAGTGAGTGGCCTCTGTGTTAGCAAAGCAAAACACAACACAACAGAACCTGGATTTCTACAAAGGATATGTGAATAAAAGACACTGTAAAGTAAAAGACTTAAATCAAATTAAAAGCATCTCCTACTCTCTTTGAACAATATGCTTATGTCTTTGAAAAGTTGCAAAGGAAGACAAAGCAAAGAAATGGAACTTTTTCTCTTTTGATATGCTCCAGCAATAAGAGGTAGCAGCAACACGTATACAAAAATTCAGTAATGACATTTCTTGGATGTAGAAGAAAATAATAAATATAGAATAGGCATTATGTGTTGAAAATGACTTAAAAGAGCATCCACACAATTTCCTGTACTGTTTAGATCCCTTCTAAGATGACAGGCAGTTGAACAAAATTAAGTCCAAAAAGGACAAATCTTGGAAGCAGGTAAGTCGACAGCCTAGCTCTGCCAAGACAGGGTAG
>CAJQZJ010031560.1:4340223-4352236 GCA_907164525.1 Lophiomys imhausi
AAAAAAAAAAATTAAGTCCTATTCTTTACTAGGGAACAATGTTTCTAGTTTAAAATAAAGTTTAAGAATCTGCATATGAAGACTCCAGAAATTGGAATGATAAATCAGGTCTGCTACTTTTTTTTTTGGCATGCAGCAATGTTATGTTATGAATTATCATATGGAAAACAGTAACTATGGAGACGTGGGAATGATAATTAATGGTAAGACATGACATATCCCTTTCCTTCTCCCCGACCCCCACTCTTCTGAGTTATTCAGCTTCTGAAAGGCCATCAGGTCATTTTTCCCTCAGTAATTGCTTCGTGAAGATTGTTAATATGTGAATTAACTGAATTTACAGGACTTTAAAAAGGAAGCAATGGACACTGCTCATTTCTGTCCATGTCTCAAATGATACCTATTTTTTAGTCTTAAACCAGATGGCCAATGAAGGCAGTGACCTCAATAATAGCCAACGTAATTACCTACTTTATTTTCACTGAAATTGAAACTTCATTGAAAATAATTTTGTCTCTCAGTTTATTTATAGTGAAAAGTGCTTTTTACCTTTTGAACTTCAAGACTACTGAGCTGAACACAATGGCTAGAAATCTCCTTTAATCACTTCTAACAGTGCCCGAGTAGGCTGAAGTTAAATTTAAAATGATATAGAGTTCTTCTGCTCCCCCTAGACTGGCAGTCCCTAATTTTAGAAGATTGCCACTGGAGAGATATAACTGTGGAACCAATGTGTCATCTCCATTAATCTGACTAATAGATTGAAAGTTGGGGGTTTCTGAAACAGATCTTTATTGCTCTGTGTGTTTCACTCAATGTTAGTAACACATGATGAATAAGACTCCCAAACATGGAGAAAAGAATATGTTATGGTTGTGTGGATCTGCACTGGGGTTTTTGAAAAACTGAATTTACTGTTAATGGGATAAAACATAGCATACTGAGAATACAGCCTTTTCAATAGATAAGGATTCTCTGATACAAAATGAAGAAGAAATGTCTTGAGAGAAAATTTCTTCATAATACTTGTAACACACAAATGGTAGGAAATTAATGTTCTGTTTTTTGGAGTATTATGGCAAAGTATGAGATTCATAATTTTCTAATACATTAGGAGGCAAACATATCCTTATATAATAAAGTCATATGTCTTCCAATGTAAATAATTTATTCTGTCGCCTTATGTAAAATTCAAGCTGTAATAATTTTAAAAGAATGTTAGGATTTTCTTGTTGCAAAAATTTTAATAAAATAAATCATCATGAGAGGAAAAAACAAATAGTATTTTCTGGGTCACTCAAAACAAGGAAACACATTTCAGATAAATCTATGTTCTTATCAGATTATTACATGAATACCCAAGATACATATGTACCTTATAGTTGATCATGTTATTAAAAAATGTTCTCAAATTCTGTATGTATTGAACTCATATATAAGAATATCAGGCATGTGCCCATAGAGTTACATGCAGTAATTCTATAAAAGAGTCATGTATTCATGTTTGCATTGATTTTATGGTACAATAGCAATTATACACCCAATTATACACACAAAAGTGTGTGTAATTCCACACACCTCTCACCTGTCACTCCAGAAGGTGACACCATCATGTGAGGCTCTCTTTAGAGTGGACCTCTTAGAGCCAATGGTCCACTAAAACATGAACGCCAACCAAACTACCAAACTGGACTCCTTGTATGGTGTTAAGTAAGCAACAGTGTACATTGCAGAACCCAACCAAGTCATCTGCAGACTGACATGAACCCTAATGGAGTCACTAACCCTGGATTAGAAAGATCCCCCTAGCTTCAACTCTCATTGAGCATGGCAGACTAGCTGAGGTGCAGTTGTAGTATTCAAAGGATGTCCTCAGTTTCAGCCAATATTCCCAGTAAACAAACTGACATAGTTTGTTGTGGTTTCACTTTCTTTTCCTAAAAACAAAGATGTCTGACTCATTTGCCCAAGCAAGAGTGATTCTGTGTATTCAAATCTCCAGGATTAAATGTCTGTCTAAAAGACTGACAATCCATGTGTCCAAATTCCACTTTTCATCCCAAAGTTTAACAGCAGGAATAGAGAGAGAAATCTTCTTGACATTTGACAAGTTTTAATTTTGTTAAACCAAGTAGTGTGCAGGCATGTAACCCTGTGGCGTATCCAACCAGCCCATGGAAGGTGTCAGAATTCCTGTGGGTCACCCTGTTATCTTAGTCTTTTATCTTAAGCAGGCTCATTCACTCAACTTAAAGTCACACGTAGTTTCGGGATGCCTCCTGCTCTCCAGTTTCATAGCTCTGTCTCTCATTAGTTATCCACCTCACACGAAGATGAAATGACCTGTCTTCCATCAGAATGAGTCATCGTATCTTTGTCTGAGGAAACTCCTGTTCCTTCTCAAACTGGGCAAGTCTTTCTAAACCTGACCGGGGGCTAGTCCATATTTATAAGGATCCCTTTTTTCATTATTAGTAGCCAGCATATCAAGCTATCTCCCCTTCTCCCCACACATCCTTCTAGAACAGATGACAAGCATAGGACATGGAGCTGAGACAGTGTGTCTGCAACCAGCAGCTAATGATTTGATGATGAAGAGAATTCTTGCCTTTCCTTGTCTCCAGGGTAACCGAGGGAGCCTGGCCACGTAAGATGGACATAGTGCTGTGAGAGCTGCTACCACAACAAAGGCTCTTCCACATATTGTTCCTGCCATGTTACCCAGGGCTGTCACCTCAGCTCACAGAAATGGCTGCAGCGCAACAGCAGCTAATTTCCATGTCACCGTAGAGCTGCATCCTAGAGTCACTTTGTGGCTGCCCTGGATGTCTGAGAATATTGGACCCTCAAAGTGAATAGGCATTTATTACTTTCCACAAGAACTAACTCAGCTGTTGACAATGAGCAACCCCATTGATTTGGAAGAGGAGAAAATCTTTCTGTCTAGCATCATGAATTCAGTTCCATAACCCTGAGCCCATACCCCACACCAGGGTATTGGGCAATGGTGAGGATTCTGACAATTTGTCCTTTCTAAAAATTACCATGTGAGTGGCTGATGCTCAGCAACCTTTCTCACTGCACTTCAACTCTTTTCTCATCTCCCCCACAAGGCTTCCCAAAGTTGTCATAGCACAGTCCTCTGTACACAGAACTTGAAGGGTGAATGTATTTGGGGTGGAGTAGAAAGGGAGAGAACCCATTTCTGAAACTTGTTCCTTGTCCTTGATATCTCATGACTCTGCACAAGTTTTTATACCTCTCCAAGCCTTAGGTTTTTTTTGTTTTTGTCTTTTGGGGCTTTTCTTTTTTTAATCTTAAAGTGCTGAACATGATATCCTGTTATAGGGACACAGTGAAAACTAAATAAGATGATAGAAGAACATCTGCCATAATGATGCTAGTGGATAGGGGTATCTTTATTCCTTACATCTGAATCTGTGATTAGATATATGTAACTGCTTACAAGTGCTCTTTTCTTTTTCCTTTAGGGTGTTGATTTCTGAAGGTCACTGTTTGTAGGGTCTGCCAAATGGGCTACTGTTTGATGTTAATTTATTTGAATTGTTGACAGATGTGAGTAATTGGTCAGAAAATTCCAGTAATGCTTTTATGTGAATAGGTGTGCGGGACTCAAGCTGATGTATCCTCAGAATGACACCTCATTTATTTTAACAGTTAGGCCTATGTGAACCCATTGCCAGCATCTCAGTGGTACGTATCATTGCAAGATCTCCTCCCTGCCCATACCTGAGCATTGCCTTTGAGAGCTGGACACTGAGCAAAATTTGTGTGTATGAAGTGTGCACGTGTACATTGCATTAGTTGTTGAATCAGAGAAAAGAGTTCACTGCACATAAGTCAGTAAATAAACATTACTATTATTGACAGAAGAGAAAGTGATGAGAAAGAAGGATACACAGACACATATACACTGGGAGAGAGAGAGAGAGAGAGAGAGAGAGAGAGAGAGAGAGAGAGAGGAGAACTTTGTTCATCCTTGTAATTAACTCTTGTTTTAAGCCAGAGAGTTCTTTCTCTCTTTTCTCTATTGTATAGTGTTTCTCATGTCCATGGACACTAACACTCCATTGAAAGTAAATCAATGGTGTGCATGGACTGTGATCAGAACATTGTTTTCTCCTGTTCCCCTCTCAGCTGTAAAGGAGAGTTGTTTGACATGGGTCTAGTTTATAACTACTGTATTGAGTGTTCTTAGTATATAAGGCAAAGAGTCAGATCTGTAGTTTAGCTTTACAATGTCTATATCACCTACTAGTTTAAACAAATTAATCTCTCTAGATTTCATATTTCTTATCTATACAATAAATGTGTTAGGATCTCCTTGCAGGGTTATTTGGAGAATAAGTGAAGTATATGTGACATATTTAAGCCCACCGAGGCACCATGACACACTTGCTACTGGAATATTTTTAGTGTAATTTAATTTATAAGATGCTTATAGCATGAGTGTTCTTTTTAAAATAAAGAATTCCATTTTCTTGCATGGCATTAATCTTTGCTACCTATTAGCATCATGGCAGTTTGAAAAGAGCGACACAGTCAGCAGGAAAATCTTAAGTACACTGAAGAGGGAGAAAATAGGACTTTTGGTGTACTGAAATCTCCCTGGGGGAGCTTTGGTCATGATCTCTGCTGATGTTTTCAAATACACTCCTCAGTGAATAATGATATTCTATAGCTGGAAACGAGGGCCATGCTGAGGGACAGAAAAGATCCCTAGTGAACTCCTGTCTTCTCATGAAAGCAAACATGCTTGCAGTGTCCTTTTTGACTGTCGGTTTCTGGATGAAGTTTTGGATAGAAATCCACACTCTAAAAGAATGTCACTTTTCTTTTTTGTATTGATGTTAAATTTGGAGCGAAGACCAGGTGGTGCCTTTCTTCCTGATCATAGGGAAACAACAGACTAGTTTTAACTTCCATTATATGAACAAATACAATTGACTGTGGTATTTCACAAAATAAAATTTGAATGTAAACACAAAATTCTTTCTTTTTCCCACTGTGTAGATGATTAGTGCTAGCTTTGTTTTAGGATATCCAGTTACACTTAGAGAAATGGGTCACAGTGAGTGGAGGCTCTATTCTCTCACTGCAGGGACTCAGAGGGAAGAATCACCAATCCAGAGTGAGGCTCACCCTGTAGAACTTTGTTAAACTTCTTGGGGATGGAAGAGTAGATCAATGATTCCTGCTATCTCATGAGAGAAGGAAAGAAAATGAAGTCCTTATTTCCACACTTCTGCATTAAGGAAGCTGTGTTGAGCACACTGTTCATGACTGGCAACTGCCTATATTCTTGCAATGGACACTCACAATTAGTTGTCTTGAAAATCTGGTTTAAATACCAACACTAATTATTGGTATATGCATTTACAGGGTTAACAGTGAACACACTGACAGTTGCGAATCCTTCCCAGGTCTTCATTAAGCTTATCTACTGCACCTGCTTATAGCAGAATGATATTACTAATATTGTTTATTGATGGAACTTCTTACATACCAGGAATTGTTCTCAGTAGTGTGTAGGCATTTAATATAAATTGGACAGCCCTACCTATGATGTATAAGTTTCAATTTTGAGACATGAATTCTTAGGACTGACAAGTCAAAATTTTTCTCTACTGTATACATTGAAAAGGGGGCGTGATTCCAATCACTATGTGAGAAAGCAGTACAGCTGGAGCAGACTCAGAATAGTGTCCAGTTTCCTTGTACAGTCAAGGTGATTATGATGTTCCATGCACTATGGGCGGGGAATTTGAACTTCACTCTATGGCTTCATGTGTGCTACTCCAATCTCCTCAGGTTTAAAAATCTCTTTGAAGGAGATCTGTGTTAAAATAGTTTTTCTTCTTATTTAATATTTATGATAGCACAAGATTCAAAGGGTAAATAAACACTTGTCTTTTGACCGGCATAGCTCTTCTACCTTGTTCTCAAAGAGTAGTGCTCTTAATATTACTTCTCTCTGCTTTGATTTTTTTCACTTAACATGTATTTTCAGCGACTAGTACATTTATTCTGTTGTAGTCAAAATGATAATGCCCCCTATAGGCTCATATGTTTGAATACTTGCCCCCAAGTTCATAGAACTGTTTGAGAAGGATCAGGAGATGTGGTAATGTTGGAGAAGGTCTGTCACTGGGGGTGGGCTTTAAGGTTTCAAAAGACTCAATCTATCTTGCTCCAGTGTCATTCCTGACTATCTTCTGCCATGTTCCTCCCCTTGACGGCCATGAACTCAAACCCTCTGAAACTGTAAGCCTTACATTAATTGCTTTCTTTTATAGGTTGCCTTGGCTGTGGTGTTTCTCAGTTAACAGAAAAAACCACTAAGACAATGTCAAAGCATGATGTGATATGACAATAGTGACAAATACAGGAAGAGAACATTTTAGATGTCAATACAGTTGGCCAATCCCTGGCAGTGCGGCCTGTATACGTATGTTTCAGGTGACAGCAATGCAACCACACTGCCACTCTCCCTCTTCTTCAGGATTTGTGCTTCCATCTCACTGTAAGATTCTGTGGTGAGAGTGGCATTGTCAAGGCTAGGGTAATTATTAACTTATACTCCATCACTAATGCTTTTTGATTCACTATGAAAATTCAACTTCACTTCAAGGACAGCGTGACATGTGGTTAAGTTGTTACACATACTATTTTTAAAGATCTATGAGAATAAACAACCTTATTCTCTTCAAAGTAAGAGTCTCAAACTGAGGCCTTTTTCGAGTGTAAGATGAGAAGCCTTAACTCTGCAGAAAAATAGCACATAGCGTGAACTTGCTAAGAATAGCCAAATAACCCCGCAGAAAGTCTCCCAAGGAGTTCTGAAAAAAAAAAAAACCAGAAATGAAGAGGCTGAATGCATTTCTGACATACAAATCCTGAAGGGTGTCAATAGTCACCAAGCTGAAAATAACATGTATTCAGTAGGTCTGATGGCGGCTCAAAGGCTTGCCCCTGTCCCATAATCACTCCTGAGAAATTGGTTTAGGTCTCAGAGGAGAGTGGAGTCTAGTTTTGGTATGTTTAGGGATCCTTATAATTCAAGACATGTGTGGCAGGCAGTGATTTTAGCATTAGAGCGTAATTTCTAGGATTCAGGATGATGCTAAAATTGATAAAAGAATTGCTGCTAAGGTTAGAGGCCTTTTTCAGTGGATAAAAATTTATAATAAAGGATTTTGTTTACTTATTTGATAATGAAAAAACTGAAGGATACTCGTTTTAGACAAAATATTTGATAAAATGCTACATTTATAGGTGGCAATGACAGTTTAAAATAACCATGAAAAGGCATAATGCTTGTTAAATCTCACACTTTTTTTTTTTAGATTTTCAGTTTTTCAGAGATAAACATGACAAACATATAGTTCATATTTCTTTGTAACTTTGTTGCCTCTCTAAGTGTGCTAATTCAGACCATTGTGGATGAATCTGCAAAGGCAGATATCATTTTGTGCAGTTAGATTGTCTCACTAAATGTTCTTACTGAGTGTCAGAAACCAGGCCAACTGTTGGAATGCATTGTGTTTTTAACTGTCACAGATCTGCAGTGATTCTACTTCTCATCTTCATCTTAATGAGCAAATGGAGGATAAACAGGGCCTCGGGTTTTATTCATCATGAAGTACTCAATTATGCAGCAATAATAGACTATAATGTTCTTTAATTTTGTGAAAATTTAGGCTTATTAACTAAAGTAAAAAATATTGTATTTTGTTTATCATTTTTAAAACTCTGCCATGGTTTATATAAAGCCTTTACCTTTTTTATGCATTCTACTATCTTTATTTATTTATAAAGGAAATTTAGAATAAATAAATTTGTGAAAATGGAAGATAGCCATTAACAGGAATAAAGGAGTTATATATTATATTTTTCTTTATAGGCATTTGTTTTCTCCATTTTATAGAAATATTTTATCAAGATAAGTAACCAAGAAGTTGATTTTTTAAATAGTAATTGAGAACCTGGTAACATATATATTTAGAATAGTAGTAACCATATGTGTTAAGATAAAGGAAATTTAGTAGCTTGCTTTCAATTCCCTTCAGAAAAATCAATTATAAATCAGTTATACAGTTATAGCAGTTATCGTGATGACAATAAACAATAAATCCCTGGATTTAGTTAATGAAAAAAACCTTCCAATTTTGATGTTTTTAAAAATTAATCCTGCTTGTAACATTGATTTTCAAGAAGGAAGAAGCTATTTAAATTAGATATTGTAAGATATAAACATATTCAGCATCTTAGCCTGCTTGACTGACCAGCCTTTTGTCATCTAGAGAAACACTTTCTGGAGTTGGCCACTGTTTGTGAGATAGCATTGGCACGCATTGTGTTGTAAACCTTCTTATCTCCAATTCTAAATATCTTGGCAAGTTGGAGCCCCGCTTTCATTTCACTGTGAGTTCTGTCTATCATGATTTGATTCATGGCTGGAGTAAGTTTGTCTGAGAATATGTAAACACTAAATATATAGTCTTCTATCCTGTCCTCATATTACAGTCAGCTGGGGAGTTTAGTAAAATTCAAATGCCTTGAGCCTGCCCCCAGAGAATCATACTTACACACACTGCAGTGGGGCCAGTAGTAACTTCTATTTCATTTCAGTCTTGACTAACCTTTGTCTAGGATACTGAGATGTTCAGTGTCTTGTCACTATCTAGTTTGGGAAGCTAAGACTCTTGCTGTCATTCTTTTCCCCTTTGTTCTCATAAAACCAATGGCATAAAGGTTAAGGTCACTGAGAAAGAAAGATTTTCAACAAGTACAGTCTCACTCATCAGTTTTCAAATGAGCAATTAATAATTCATAACAATTAACTGAGTTATGTATTTCTCTTTCAATATGTTTCTAAACATGAATAGATTAAATGATAATTGCCATGAAATTTTATGTTCTATTTCATGTTCTCAATAAAAGTTTATCTTTTGTAGCTCATTGTATTTCCTTTTGTTATATTCATAACCAAATGCAATATACTATATTAAAATATTTATTATTAACCTATTAAATATTAAACACGCTTAAATTATATGGATGAAAGAAAACAAATAGGCTACTTGTTTAAGTTTTCATGATTTTCCTTATTTTAATATGGTTTGGAATTGTAAAAACACATGCTGATACAAGATGATGAGGTGAGGAGTAAATGAGCCCTTGACCTTTATCTAAAGTTTTCCAAGCTTGCATATCCTCTCAATTTTCTAACTATAATTATTCTGTGAACACTAAATGATAAAAGTGTACAAAACAGTAGCAATGACAACTAAAACATGTTAGGCCTAAAAACCTCAGTCTACTTGAGGTTAAAATACCGACTTGTCTTCTACCTCTCAATCATTAATACAATTAGGAAGCACCCACAGATTCTTTTTTTGCCTTTTTTGTGGTTAAGGCTGAGATTCTGTATTTCTAAATATTTCCCTAGCAATGTGCATATTACTGGTTGAAGACTGATACACTTATTTTCTTTATTTCATTTATTGTGCATGTGTGTCTACACCTGAGTGTAAATATATATATACAATATATATATACAATATATATATATATATATATAAAGTAAATACACACACACACGTATGTGTGTGTGTGTATGCACCATGTGTATAGAGATACCTATGGAAACCATATCTCTTGAAACTAGAGTCAGGTAGTTGTGAACAGCTGGATCTGGGGACTAGGAACCAAATCTGTGTCTTCTGAAAGAGCAACCAGTGCTCTTAACTGTTGATCCATCTTTCTAGCCCAAGACCCATTTTGTATACTAAGGTGGATTTGACTGAATGAGAAAGTTATGCAGCTTTTCTGAGCCTCCTGTCATTATTCTCTAGAATGAGGCTGACTATGAACAGTATTTTACATACCTGACACAAGATTATAAATACTGACATATAGAAAGCAGTGAAAAGCAAATCTGGTCATTATCAATATTATTGTATAATAATGAGAGTTAATGTATGGCTTAAAAAGAATGGCTAATATGAACTCTGTAAGGTTCCAGTTCAAACTTCTAAAGATGTATGTCAGAGCTATCTAAGACCAGAACACCAACTAGAAAGTGGTCTTGCAAGTCCACCTTTCTGACTGGGACCAGGCACAATGAAGTGCTGCTTAACTGAAATTCTTCTCGGTCTGTCAGCCTTTGGACAGCAGAACTCATATTTTGTTTTTGGTTGCCAAAAGTTATCATAATTCATGGTATCCAAGAGGACTTTAGTAGTTGGTAAACAGATGACCTTATGAATTACTGAATAAATATATAAATTATTGCTCTAATTTCCTCTGAGTCGAGCTTTTTGCTGATAATCAAGGTGATGTTATTCTTTTTCTACAGAATACAAAAGTCAACAAATGAAAGATCTGAGTGACTCAATAATTACACGAGTTTGCCAGAGAGGAGAATTAAAATACTATACAGGATTCTGTAAGAAATTCTGTCTATTACCTTGTTTAAATGCATGAGTTTCCTATATATTATGATCAAACCTTTGATACATGTGAACTGTATTAGTATGACTTCATGAGATGCGTCTATCAGGTGAAATCCTATTTCCTCCAACCTAAAAATTGAGACTCTCTAGCAAAACGAAGGAAGAAGAGAATAATGGAGGAGATATAAGGGGAGGGAGAACAGAGGTTGGGAAAGAAGAGGGAGTTGGGGAGAGATAAGAGATATTTGGGAAAAGGCCATATAGCAACTTAAATTTTATAAACTTCCAAATATGCTTAAATTGAGTTACCCTACAAGAGGTCTAATGCTCCTTCCAGAAACTATAGGTTGCCAAATAAAAATCTAATTGCCAGTTGTGGGATACCTCACATTGTGTTGTTGTTTAGGGGGTTGCCAAGACCTTCAAAACAGATCATTGCTCTTGGTTGACCACCAGAACTTGATATAGAGTCCCTTTTGATGATGAGTCCACATACTCTGGTCACACAACTGGGAGAAATAAAGTTGATACTATCATGGAAGGCTCCACCCCAATATCTAACCTTAATAATACTGTAAGGTACTATGTAGGCTGCTGGGGAGAAAAGCCATAGACAGTTATATCTAGATTTGAGCCCTGTGAGCTTTGTCAAACCTGTAATGATCAGCTTCACAAGACAAGACAATAATAGCATGAAAGTTATTGGGGGGTAACCAATTTCATTTTGATTGGACTTAAGACCCACAACCTAAGAAGAAACTCATATCCTGTATACTGTTTGTCTAAGAACCAATGGGTAGGAAGCTTCTAGGTCCTAGAAGTGAACCTAGAGGTGAACATTTGGCTAAATATATATAGTGTTGAGTCTCCTTCTAAATACACATCTCTAAAAGCAGCTATTTGTGCAGCTATGAGTCATTATCATTGAAGCATCTTTGTGTAGTGTATAGCAGTTAATAAAGACACTTGCTCACTACTCTGTCCAAGTGCAGAGATGTATATGGAGTACGGAGGTACAAGTGAGACATATGTATTATGCACCATCCTCCTAATACAGAGAACCTAGTGGAAGACGGGATAGACAGATTGGAAGAACTGAAGTTGGGGAGGTCTGGGATGAAAGTGTAGTGAATGTGACAGGACCACTGTGGTCTTGAGCTCACAGTAGCTGTGGTTGCACCTATGAGATTAAGCCAGTCAACATTCCAGCATAGAATAAAACTGGAGGCACATGAGATGCAAATCCTAGATGAGGATTAATTGACAGGTGATGGCTGCTGTAAAGAGAGAGTCAGATTTCTGTGTGTGTGCGGGGTGTAGTCTCTGGTAGGTTGACTATACTCCAGTGGACAACCCCCACAACCATATATTTATGGTAAACACTAATTGGACAATCATCTTTTTAAAAAAGAAGATATGGAATTGGGAGGGGTACATTGGGGGTTTTGAAGGGGTTGGAGGTGGTAAATATGACTAAACTCTCTCCTGTATATATATATATATATATATATATATATATATATATATATATATAT
>CAJQZJ010031560.1:4359871-4425569 GCA_907164525.1 Lophiomys imhausi
ATGTGAGGAAGTATACCCTTTCAAATGATCTTTCATTGTTAGCATACTCTCACTCTCACAATGCCCTCCACATACAGTCTTTCATCTTTTTTTTTTAAGTCTTTCATCTTGATTAAAAAATATTTCATTGCCTGGCCTTTCTCATTTATATTCCAAGTCAACTTCATCTTGCTCTACACCCTTTCTTTCAAATCCAAGTTAAGTTTTTTCTTGAAGTTGACTTTATTTTTGTATATATCTATTTCAAGCAAAAGCTGGATTCCATCTCCAAGTAACCTTTGTACTAATCATTTGCACTGAAAGCTAATTGTCTTTATTATTATTGTATCAGGACCTATAAAGTGGGTAGCCTCCAAATGCCCTCACCCTCCCAAAACCTATTTTCTTATTTGGCATGTAACTTCACATAACATAAGCTGTGTACGAATGAGTATTAGTGGCTTATGTTAAAAATGAGGGGTTTTAATTTATCTTGTATGTGTCCTCCTGGAACATGACATATCTCTTATTAGAGCTACTCATTCTAATGTGTAATGTGTAATCTAATCTAAATAGATTTACATTCTATTTAGTTAAAAAAAAAAACCCACCAAACTTTTATCCAGTCACTTTGGTGCTGGTATTGAATTAATCCTTCATATGTACGGGAAGCATAAATTTCTGCTTCCTCTATTCAGCTTTGTTTTCTGAGATTTGGGTGTGACCTCTAATTTTGAAATATTATTATTTGAAATTCTTTCTTCATTCTCAAACTCCTTTTCTTTTTTTTGGACTAAACTAATCTTTATCCTGCAAACCTCCTTTCTTTTTTTTTCTCTTTTCTCCTCTTCCTCTTTTTCTTTTTCTCCATTTTTTTTTTTTTGGTGTGTGAAATGAGCTCATATAGCCAAGAATGAACTCTTTGTGAACCTTGGATGAAATTGAATTCTTTATTCTCCTGCATCTACTTCCTAAGTACTGGGATCACAATTTTGTGCCACTGTATCTGCCTGAAATCTTCCTGCTTATATTTTTGGTTTTAGACTATTTATTTCGTGCTCTCTAAAGTCTTGTGGTTTCTAAATTTTTCACCTTTTCCAACAGAGAATAGACACACACTATGGGGGAGAGAATGGATGAGCAGTTAAAGTTTACAGATGTAACTGGAGTGCTTTTACTTCCCCAGAAGAAGAAACACAATGACTTTTGGAATCAGTTTTGTTTCAGCCTCTTGTATCAGTCCTATATCTAACTAAGGGCCTTTTAGAAGCATTGACATTATCATTGTAATGCATTAGTAGTGGCCACTTGGGTTGCGAGGTGTACACTAAAACTGCACACAGGATATGAAGTTTTATGTAGTTCTTCTTAACATGTGATAGGAACTAAATAACAACATATGAATGCCTGTCATGCATCAGGAGGCCCGCTCTCATCATTGCCCTTGAATTATCACAGGTGCCTTACATGTGTGGTCCTATTACTATCCCCATTGTTACATGCAGATCTGGGCTTAGGAAATCTAAGTGGTTTCTAGGAGATTCGGAGAACTCTGTGGGATTCAAGAAATCACCCAGAAAGTTCATTTTGTTTAATTCACGGTGGATACAAGTGACATGGTCATGATTTCATTCCTTTCTTGCTTTGTCCTGTTTAATTTTGTTCTAAAGTTTATTCCTTTTGGACTTTAGCACTATCTTGAAATTTTTAAAAGTTTTCTGGGGGTTAAGAGAACTAGATCCATGGATCATGTGTATATATATATATATATATTTATATATATATATTCATACATCTATACATATATGTGTATTAGATGCATACAGACACACACACACACACACACATCTATTTACTCCCATCTCACCACTGCCAATTTCATGGACATCTCTACTCTACTACTCTTTTCTTCTTGGTATTGATTATTTTTTGTCAGGTCAATTTCTCTGCCACTAATACTGAGTCTAATACTGAGTCTAATATTGTGCTGGGAGAAAAAACCTTTCAGAGTGAGGTAAAACAAAACAAAATACCCCAAAAACTTGTGTGCTCAAAGGTAAATTTGAAATATGTTAAATGTACATGTCAAATTCAGTCTTGAAATATTCCATTACTTCCTTTGATGAAGTACAAGAATAATGTTTCCAAAAAGAAATAATAAGCCTTACACACATTTCCTTAACAGCATATGTTGGGCCCCATACTTCCCTATATGGTACTTTCAGTTATTTTTCATGATGACCTGAAAGTTCTTGGCTAGACTTCAAAAAAAAAATCACATAATCTACTTTCTATTTTTATTTTCATCATTTTTTTGTTTTTTTAAATACTTTATTTTTTTTTTCAAGTTACATCTCAGTCACAAACCCCTCCCTATTCCCCCTTCCTATCTCGCTCTTCCACCCTCTTCCCCCCAGCAGTTTCCCCTTTCAGTCCAACAGATGGTTCCTTCTCTTATAACAGTAAATACTATACAAAACAACAGATATAAATATGCCACATTTATGAGAGTTAAATGGCCCAGTATACCTTCCCAATGTCCAGTTTATACATATTTGGCCCCTGACTTTAACATTCTACTATCTAACCATCTCCATGAGTTTAAAGGTTTATATCTGACTCAACATTCATACTAACTTGCAACACAATTTTAAGAGTATCTTCTTAGATCTATAACTCCCTCTTGATTCCTAAACAACTCAAAATTTAACTATGAGACTCTAGCTGTCTATTCTTCAACCACCTCAGAGACCTGAGAGGGATAAATGTATCTGCTTATATAGGAAGTGCAGGGCCTGCAGCTTCCAAAACTAAGAAATGACAAACCAGTGACTGCCTGGACAGTTCCCGTTTTCTCTCCATACATTCCTGCATCAGTCTTCAGCCTTTGGGTCCTGTTTCTCTGACAGACATTTGTTGTAGAACAGGGATTATGAAGGACTTACCTACCCTGTCTTGGCAGAGCTAGGCTGTCGACTTCCCTGCTACCAAGTTTTGTCCTTTTTGGACAGCAGTCTGTCTGCAGTTGGAGCAAGTTTCTATCATACACAGACACATCCATGTGTGCACACACACGAGAAGAAAAGAGGTAACAGAGGATGGACATACACACACACATACACACACACTTCCCAAGTCACATGAAAATTGTTAGATATTTCTGAGACACTATATGGGCTCATACACCTCTACTAACATGTTGCTTTGGAAACTTCCTACTAATTCCTCAGTAGCTAACTCACGTGTATCTCCTATTTCAGGGGCCTCATTCCCAGTTGGACCTCACTAGTAAGAGTTCATGTGCACATCTCCTTTTGTCCTGATTTCACTGTCATAATTGTTATTCAACCCATGACCTTATGTCCCAGCAGCTATCTGCTTACATCCTTGAAGCTTCTAACACTAACCCACCCAATGGCTACACTTTAGGGATGCTCAGTACCTACTTAGCTATTTTCAAAGCCAGAGATCCACATAAAAGCGTTAGAGTTGATGGATGCTGAACCACAGAGTTTTGTTAATTGAATATCAGAGGCTCAAGTCCAGCCCTCTGTTTCTAGAAGGAAATCTTAGGTGACAGGACTTCTTGTGATACTCTAATCACCAGTGAAGAGTAGTTGAGTCAAGGTTTATATTGCCTTATGATAAGATTAATTTTGTATCTTCACTGACACCTTATCCTTATTACATTTCAGGACCCATTTGTTTTGTTTGTTTGTTTTTTGTTTTTGGCTCATCAGACACTTTACATTAGGCAACAGGCAAAGTGACAGGCTTCTAATACCTGAATTCAGGAAGCTGAGGCAAGAGCATCATGAGTTCAAGACAGTGTGAGGCCTTGTCTCGAACAAATAAAAGCAGAAACATTTTCCATGAAACCTTCTCTTGGACAACAACAAGCTCTCTACTCTCTGTATGTTGAATCTTGGTACTTGTTTTTACTTTGGTAACTATCTCTCCTTAGCAGCTATTGTCTGATGGCCAGCTCTGGGACTTGGGTCCATTTGTTTTAGGACTGATGACTGCCTTCTGATCCTGTCTTTTTATGTGGTCTTAGGAATCTACTCTTAAAGATAAGTGCTTTTTGGAAAATTACAGCAGACAGAACTTTTAATCCTCATCCTTATCTTGAGTTACTGTTCAAGTGGGCTGTTTGTCTTCTGACTATCTGAATGTCTTTCAATGTTTCTGTCAGTGTCCGATGACACTATCCAATGCCAAACATCTCTGCTGATCACCACAGGCCATTATCTCATAGCATGTCATTTTATGTCACATATAAAAGTAGTCACCAGATACCTAGATATTACATGAGTGGCAGATAGAAAATTAGATCAGTTTCTGTACATATTTCTAGTAAAATCTAATGTTATTAATTGTTGTCATATTATTTATCATCTTTAATTTTATATAGAAAACAAAATGATTGTATTATAGAGATAAAATAATTTCTCATAGAAATTGTCTCCGCTGTTCTTGCATGCTACTATTTTATTCAAATGAGAAACAAGCACACAGAATTATAGCTGCGCTATCCAATGGGGCAGACATTGGAGCTGTTGGGTCTTGTCATATGGTTAGTTTGAATTGGGATGTTCTATAATTACAGAACACTCAGCTGTTTCCAAAGACCCTAAAGATCAGAATATACCTCCTTAGTAATTTTTATATCAATTCTATGTTCAAATGATAATATCCTTTATATTTAAGGTTAAATAAAAATCAGCTGCTGAAGTCTCTTTTACATGTTGCTTATCCTTTTATTTTCTGATGTGGCAGAAATACAACTGAAATGGCCTCCATGACTTGCTCTGCTTTTTCTAAGGGCATCTCTGGTTCAGGACATGGCTTGTGGATATTTCATATTAGTAAGTTTATAAACATGGAAAGGAAACTGAGCGGGGAATCATAAAGCAGAAACAGTTACATTGAGGGCAGGAAGTTTCTGCTCAGATTTAAATGTTTTCGATTTCATGGACACACTGACATGCCACCTGCTTGATAATCTTCTGAGAAGACGTGATAGTCTCAGAGAACTGAGGCCGGACCAAACAGAACCTGTCTGAGGCTCACTATATGGCACCTAATCCCAACGTCTTAAAATCAATATTGAGTTTTGTTCATTTCTTTTACCACAGCATTTTAATATGCCTTAGATTTACTACCTTCAGAATCTGGGTTAAGATTCAGTGATGGGCGTGATAGTAAGGGTGGTTATAAGTTATGTAGATATTGCTGAATTTATGAACTCTGCAGTTTCAGTGTAGCTTTCAGTTCAGGAAATATATTAACCACATACACATCACACTTCATTTTGTGGTGAGGATTTCCAAGCTGGCTTCCCTATTGTGCCACTTAATTTATGGTCTGACCAGGTATATGCATTGCCATACAATATTTCAATATATGTTGTGCTAGTCATCAGAGGAGATGAAGGTGAGTTTCAGGGAAACCAGCTGGACAGCTGATGAATCACTCTCCTGCATGCAGGATGGGGCACTAAGTAGCCTTTGGAGCTGGTCAGCTGGATGGGTCTTTTTCTGCTCTGAGATGCTGCACACACCAGCCTAGACAAGCGGAATCAGCCATGCTGCAGCAGGCAGAGGGCAGCTCCCAGAGTTACTTACGTTGACAGCCGTAGTGCCAGGAATTTCCTGGCAGACACTCATCACATTTAGGCCCTGTCGTTCCAGTCTTACACTCACAAAATCCTGAGCCATTACAACGATCATGGATTGAGCCCAAAGGGTTACAATAACACTCTGTAGAAACAAGACAACACACAGGCTGGAGACACTTCGCATACCTTAGAGGTGATCAACACAGGAGCGTCACTTATTTAGATGGATTCACTTACTTAAAGGGAGATTCCATTAATGAAATGCTTTGGTAAATATGACGATTTTAGGGCCATTTATTTACTTGCTCAGCTCTCCACGGCATCATTTTTATGATATGAGGGGGAAAAGAGCTGAACCCTTCCAAAGAAGTAAGACATCATGCTTTCACCAGGAAGAGATCATAATGGAGACTCCATTTGTTAGGGCATTTTTAGATGGTCTAATGAATGCCATGAGAAGTGTGTATACAAGGATAAATCAATATTCCATCAGTGTAAAATCTGTTTTAAATTATTCAAATGGGTTTATCTGCTACATTCAATATCTGAGAATGACTGAGCATCTTAAAGTGCAATATGGATGCACTTTACTCATTTAAAGGCAGTTTTGGTTTATGATTTGGGATGGTGCCTTAACTTATTTATGCATATCCTGCTTTGAGATGAGCCCTTACGCTTTGTCTGTCTTTGCTGGTCATGATTACATAGCTTTTATGTACCTTAGACAAACAACCATGAAGAAAAATAAATTTTACACTCCCAAACAAATCTCCACAAAGATAAACTTTGAGAAGTATATATTTTATCGCAACTTAATGGCAGAGCAAGGTAACATTTTTTGCATAATAAAAAGTCAATGGAATGTTTCCTCGAGTCCTCCTCACACACTTTTAGACTGGACAGTTTAACATCTGAAGCTCTGTGGTGTTAAAGCTTAAGTTGGAACTAAGAAATCTGTAACCTGTTTTTCTCCTCCAGCTGGAGGTACACAGGTAACTTGTGGCAACAAATTTCTGAGCTGAAGTTCTTTTCACCGTTACCAAGCTCTGTGATCTTGGGCAGGCTAGTACCACTTTCTGTTTCTCAGTTTTTTTTTTTTTAAATGGAACCATTATGAGGTTGTCTTCCTAAAAATTTGAATAAAATCAAGTATTCAACAAACGGACCAAAGCCTTGATGAGTTTGGCTTACTTGTAACTGAGTTTGTGTCATTAGCAAAGAGGAAAGTTCTCATCTCTGTTATGATCTCCATACGGGCTATTGTTATGAAGAGACCTGGAGATTTTGCTCAAACTTTGTCATCAAGACCAATTAAAATTTCTTCAAATAATGTGGAGTATCTTAGAATTATGAATTATTTTGTGTTAAGTCAGTTTTTAGAGCTCAGCATTCTCATGAAACAAACATGTATAAAACTAGCCATGGTGTGTGTGTGTGTGTAACTAAAACAAAATTCCAAAACATTTCTACTTTTCCTGGCTTGGTTTGTATTTAATAACTAGATTTTTAAAGAGGCATCTTCTATTCTAATGTATGTCTATGTGTGTATAGGAATATTTTTAAATCATTATTTTCTTGTGTTTTTAATGTTTGTTTATACATTTGTATTTACTAAGTTGTGCCTAGATCACACTGGACTGTTTCTCATTTCATATGTTGCTGAGTCATCAGTATTTTGTAAGCCAGTTGGAGCTACACTCCTGGGCCGCATGAATCCACATGAAATTCCAATTAGTCTGCAATGATCAATGAGATAGGTTAAAAAAAATTTTTTTAAGTACACTGCCCAGCACCTAACCCATCATAAGTCCAAGTCTTTGTTGTAAGAACGATGGCAAAGGTAATCTTAGTCATGAAAATAAATGGCAAGGAGACATAAGTTTTCCCTTCTTCACCGTGTCTACAAATAGTTCAGTTTTTCAGATCTATCACTTATGCAGCTCTAGTCAGTGGTAGATGGAGTAATGGGAATGGTGATGAGGATAACATTTTATTACATGAAACTATGGAGAGAATATAGGACTGTCAAATTGCAAAAATAGCATAAAATACTTTTTGCATAGCTCAATTAAAATGTTATACTACAATATGGGCATGAAAATTATCTAGAGTTTCCTTCATTTTGTGTAAGGTACTTCTGATTACCTGATTGTGGGTTTCAAGGAGAATTAAAAATAATGCATCATAACTTTTGAGATATGTTTAGTAGCAACTGCTGAGTGCTGTGTTTCCCTCTGATGCGAAGCTTGTTAGAGGGGAATTATTAATAGTAATTACTCAAGGTCAGAAACCATGCATCCTCTAGCTTCCTGCTTAATGCTCACATTTATAGGAATCAGAATTATTCAAGGATACCATTTTCATGTAATTGTTGCATCTTTGTGGAGAAATGTTGTGTATCTCTCAAGACATGACTGTGTTTGGAATATGCATGTGTAACCGCAAAGCTGCAAAGACTGTGGCAGCGTGAACTAGCCAGCTGCACTGTATACTGGCCATAATATAAAAATGACTCTAATATATCTTGACAAACCCTAGATAGATCAGTGATATGATCTATTCCCTCAAAGCCAAGATGGTAAATTTGATGGCCAATTGCTAAAAAATTTTCAAGGCATTTTTGAATGTATTTATTTTTTAAATTTAGAGGTGATGTAGATAGAGTTCAAAGTGTCTGACATTAGTACCCAATGTTGTGAGAATGAGTTAAGCAAATATCCATTCAATTTCATTAGTTCTTTCCAGACTAAATAGCATTAAAATTAGTTCTCAATTGCTGTAGTAGAGCCTTGCAAATTAAATATTCAATCTTTCTTTGTAAGATCGTTTTGCTTTCCTTTATGTAAAGTATTTAAATGTAAAACACTTTAATTTCATGTATTTTATATATTTAAAAAAAACGGGTTAGGTTTATTCTAGTGATCCACTCACTTTACCTTTCTGTTCTGTTTATATTTATAGCAGGATATTTATATAGTTTCACAAGTGGCATTCCGCAGAATACATTCTGCATTCAAAATTCAGACAGCTGTGAATCTTTTTTCGTTTTGTTTTTATTAATATCCTCAAGTCTTTTAAATCCAAATGTTAGGAAGGCAATTGGCTTCCTTTTTGTAAGATGGTGGTGTGGTGGCTGCTGCCGTGCAGAAGCATACTAGAGGCAAAATCTAGGCATCTCTAGCTTTCCTAGGTGTGCTAGAGTGGTGCAGACAGAGTGTTCAATCTATGAAGTCAGGATGCTCTTAGCTAAGAGTGTGCAAGCTGGGTCAATTTATATATTTTTTTCAAGTACCAGAGAGGAAAAATCATTGTAATACTTACCCTACTGTTTTGTTAATGGGAATTAGGGTTTTTTTTTCTTTTTTAATGCAGGTCAGAACATACTTTACCAAGTGTTTCCTGTCCACTTGCTTAGCAATAAGCCAGGAGTTTTAAATGACTTACCTAAGGCACACAGCTAGGGAATAGCAAGTTGGGACTTGAACCCAGCTCTCCAGCATCTAACTCCAGAACTTTCTCCACTAATTCACAAATAATAAATAAGGAAGCATTTTGAAAAAAAATAGAAAATACTGCAGACATAAACAGTATTGTGCATAGTTGGTCTAAATAAATTCAAAATAACCATACAACTATTTAATCACACTTGGCAAGAATTTCCATGACTGTCACACCACAGGCAAAAAGCAGGGATCCTAGATACACAGTTGAATTGAAAAACTGGTTATTTTTCATTTTTTGGTAAAAAGACCACTTGTCATCTTCCATCTTGTATGCTCTAATTTTCCAGTCCACTGAACTCTCTGTGGAAAACTCTGTCTTTAAGAATGGAGGCCTGTATCATTTCTGATGTGGTAACAGAAATCACATTCCAAATAGATGCATTTTTAGAGTAAATTATAGAATGAAATTCCATTTATTGTTTTTCTATAAGGCTTTCTCACTCCACTATTTGAGATAGGGTCTTAAGTAGTGAAGACTGGTCTCCATTCACTGTGTAGCCAAAGCCTGCCTTAAAATCCTGAATTTTTGCAGTCACCTGCCACTTGTACGCATTACAATTGGGTCCCATCATGTCTGGCTCCAGACTCCCTTTGTTAGAGTCAGACATCTCATATAGAAGGTAGGAGAAGCTTTTCCAAAAGGGAATGAACACCTAATTCTTCCCAGGCAAGAAGAATTAGTCATGGGGGAGGGTTGACACTTATGGGATCTTCCATCTCAAGACACTGTTTTCTAGGGCCCGTGTACCTTAAGACCTAATAGAATTTGTAACCTGAAGAAGTTTTGAAAATTTACTCTTCCTTTGCGGGAACAATATGAAAATATAATAAATGGAATTTCATTACTCTAGGTGGGAAAAGGAGACAAACTTCTGCATTAGAACTTGCTAGTAGCTTTCAATTCTTAATGGCAACATTTTTTATGTACCAATACTTGTAGATCATCAATTATATGTGAGTCTCTACCACAAAGTTTCATATATAATAAGTTAATTATCATTTTAAAGGTTGAATGTACAATTTGAGATGATAAAATCAGGTAAAAATTTATCAGATTTTAAGATTTCATGCAAAAAATTAAAAAGACAAAAGGAAGAAAGAGGGAGCAAAAAGACCAAAGGGGGGGAATAAAATATACTTCATTTCCTAAATATGATTTCTCATGACATCAACTTTAATGTAACAATATAAGAATTCAATTTCTACATCCCGCCCTCCCAGCCCTAACCAAGTATGGCTTCATCCAAAGGCAAGAGGATTTCCAGTCTACCAAGGATATCTGCTCCATTGAGGGCATTCATTCTGGCTCAGCTCTCGTGCAGATCACCAGCCTCTTCACCCTAACCAGCTCCCCACAGCTCCAAAGGCACAGGACAAAAGCTGAAACTGTAATGGGACTAACCTATGCATACATTCTCATCGTCCAGCTGTGCAGAAGCATTTCGGAAGTAGCCCAGCCTGCATAACTCACAGTGCTGCCCTCTAGTGTTGTGTTTACAGCTCACGCAAATGACTGTGTTTAGCAGATCGATATAACTGCACCGATTGGAGTGGCCGAAGCATTCACAGTCTTGCAAGGAAGAACAGAAATGTATACAGAATGTATACAGCAGCAGAGAAATAGCACGCTACATGCTGGAGTGAAATGAGGGGTGGAGAAAAGATGGTGGAATGGCTTTGCATATTTGGGGGCCAACGAAGCACACGGTGACAACAGGTGGTCATGACCAGCATGAAAGTGTGGCTGTGTCAAGCAGGATAGAAAGGTCGGACAAACACCACTGGAGATTGCTAATTCTCCGCAGACAAGATGAACAGAAGCATTTGCAGGTGTACACCTTTTAAAAATTGAGAAGGCTCCGTTTCAACGGATGTGAACATCTAATTTTGCACATGAAAAACTTTACTGACTTTGCATCATTTTCCCCATTTTCCTTCTGTCTTTGCAGTCCTAAAACGAGGTAGGGAGGCATGTGAGCAGCAGGTGTGTGGACCTGCCGACTACCATGGCTCTTTTGTATCACTATTTTTCTTTTCACTTATGACTTAGTTGGAGTTCTGTAGACATCATGGTAAATTCATAAGGATTGAGACAGTGACACAGTTTTTAACTTTGTTTTCCTCCAGTGCTAAGAGGTTATAACTTTCTTGTCTCTTTCAAGACAAATATACATGATTATGTGTTACAGAAAACACAAAATTCAGCAAGATTATTCCTCTGGAAAAATACTTAAAATTTCCTTGTCTCAAGTTTCTTACTATGCCTGGTACCAAAGGGAGGTGTTTAGAGACCTACTGTAACCCAAATTTCTTTTTCCTTTTTTCTTTAAAATGTCAGAGATGGATATGAGACTATACGAGTGATACTGTATGAACTAGAAAGCTATGGAGAGAATGGGAGCAGTGGGGTGGGGTGGGGGAGAGTCATTAGAATTTTCTCTCTCGCATCTCAACCAACACAAGAAATTGTTTTAATCTAATACAACCTTAAAAAGGAAATGATAAAGACAATGTCTTCATTGGAATAAAAAGCTATTTAATAACTCTGAAAAAATTGGGAGGGACAGTTTGGTGGGAGCCAAACTATGGGCATTGGCTTGCTAACATTTATCAGAAAAGTGAACTATGATTCTGCAAACTGTGTTTGTCTATAAATATTCACCTCATTGATGTGTTATATTTTACCCACCAAGGAAGCCAAACAAAGTCTCTATATGAACTCATTCATTCATCCTTTCATTCATCCAGTCTTTTATTGAAACAGTCTCAGAACTATTATAGGTATCAATTTCTTCTTTTTGGTCTACATAAAGCTTTTCTAGAAATATGACATCTTAGTATCAGAGAAAAAATGAGTATATAAATTAAGATATGATAAGGAGAGGTGATAAATACATATATACACATATAAATATGTCATTATACTATGTTTGCTATGTCTCCGCTTATCATAGCAGTGTAGGTTCATTGATAAGACCTGGTTACTGCAATAGACACTGAGATTAAGGTCAAGATCCTGATGAAAAGAAATCCAGTTTGGCTAGAATCAGAGGAAGACACAGGAGATGACAAAAAAGTAGTAGAGAGTTATGACAATATCAGCAACTTGGTGTATCTAGTTGTTTAAAAGAAAAGCAGGAGCAAGGCAGCAATCTGGAAGTCATGTGACTTCCTGTGCTACAGATTAGTTATACAGATGTTATAGAGGAATAGAGCTACAGATGAAAGCAGGGAAGGACCAGGTGAAAGAAAGGGATTGAGAGAAAGAGGCTTTGGACTTTCAGCGTGAAAGTGATAGGATGAAAATCAACTAAGTGAATAAGACTGCCGGTTCAATAACAATGCCACCCATAGCAGTCAAGTCGCAGATCTTGAAGTGAATTGCTTTGGAAAACAAGTCACCCAATCCACCACATCTTCATTTTGGTGATGGTACTATTTGTGGGTCCTATTTAAAAATCAAATTATTAGTTTGACTGGAGAACTGATAATAGTTGTTTAAGAAAGTTAATCTGCTACACATGCACTGTTATAAAAGTGTTTCCAATGGTAAGTGGATATTAAAAAATCAAAGACGTTCTAAGCAGCAGGCCGAGGACAACTTGATTTTTTAAGACTTTTCTAGAATGTTTCTGAGACCTTGGCAAAGCTTTGTTCTCTGATGATAACATATTTGAGGATATAAAATTAAAGGAGAATTTGAAACATATTTGGAAGGCATTAGAGAAATATACATAAAATACTTTATATGTCAGTTTTAACTGTATATAAGTTCAGTAAGTTGTATAGAATTTGGGTCTGGTTAATTTTGGTGTAATGTTTTAATTTATTTGGAAGTATTTGTATAATAAAGTTTATAAAAATTATGTAAATGGATGATTCATACATGATTATTATACTGTCCTATTATTTTTTCAGGCTATTATTTTACCATCCTTTACTATCTAGTTTTCTACCCAAGGTCAGAGTCCATGAATGATCTTTAGTGATAAAATTTGAGTTGTACTGTCATATTAAGGTATTGTTTGTAGTAATACTTAAAAATGAAATGTCAAGTTTTGACCTCTCGCTAACAACTGACATAAACTGTTTAGGATAATTAAGAAACGGAAACTAATAGTCATGAAAACGTGTCATTTTGTTAGTTACTATGACGGTCTATCACAGTTATTTTCTAAGCTACTCAGAAATCAAGTTGCTAAGAGACAAGCAATATTTGCTTATCTAAATATAAGAGATAGATAGGGCATCTTCAAAAACCTCAAGAGATCTGCAGAATATGGCATTCAAAGATGTTTTCTTAACTTAAGATTTTTTGATATTGAGACATGTCAGCTCCTGACAGCACCCCCTATTCTACTCCAAGTAGAAGATGAGCATCGAAGAATCTCCAGTGGGAGATGATTGAATTGGTGGTAAGCCATTCTCTTGGCAAGAAAAACCCCTTGCTTCAACTGTAGACAGACTTCTGTCCAAAAAGGACAAAACTTGGAAGCAAATAAGTCGACAGCCTAGCTCTGCCAAGACAGGGTAGGTAAGTCCTTCATAATTCCTGCTCTACAATCAATGTCTGTCAGAGAAATGGAGCCAACTGGCTGAAGATTGATGCTGTAATGTATGGAGAGAAAATGGGAACTGTCCAGGCAGCCACTGGTATGTCATTTTTTAGTTTTGGAAGCTGCGGCCCCTGCACTTCCTATAAAATCAGATATATTTATCCCTCTCAGGTCTCTGAGGTGGTTGAAGAATAGATAGCTAGAGTCTCATAGTTAAACTTTGAGTTGTTTAGGAATCAAGAGGGTGTTCTGGATCTAAGAAGATATTTTTAAAATTATGAGGCATGTTAGTATGAAAGCTGAGTTAGATATATAACTTTAAACACATGGAGATGGTTAGATAGTAGAATGTTAAAGTCAGGTGCCAAATACATATGGACTGGACATTGGGAATGTATGCTAAGCCATATAACTCTTATAATTGTGGCCTATTTATTTCTGTTGTTTTGTATTGTATTTATAGTTATGAGAAAAAGAACCATATTTTGGACTGAAAGGGAGAGCTGTTGGGGGGAAAAAAGAAATACCTTAAACTAAAAAAAAAAAAAAAAAAGAAGGGAAGAGGATGGGGGGTTGAGGGGGAGGAGGGTGGAAAGGTGGGACTGGAGGGGGGAGTAGGGAGGGGATTGTGATTGAGATGTAACTTGAAGAAATAAAAAATAAATTATTAAAAAAAGTATAGTAGAGTATTAACTGTTTGATGATTATTTAGTTTTTCATTTCACTGAGAACCCCTTCTGTTCTTGTGAAGCACAGAATCCATGGTATCTTCTTATAACCTCACTTCCTTCTATATTCTCCACTACCCTCTTCCTCCCACTCAGCCTCCTGGGGGGAAAAAAAAAACTCTTCATGATTAAATTCAATTCTCTGCCTCACAGTGCTGAAGTGTTAGCAGCCACACTCAGGTGGGAAGATATTTCCCAACTATTTGAAATCACTTGAAGCTTATGCTCATTCACTACAGTTGAGTCCTCTGGGTTACCTGGCAGTCCTTCCACAAAGAGTCACCGGATTACCATTGGACATTGGATCTTCTCCTTCCATACTCATTGTTTTTGTTGTTATATTATACATTTGCTTTTTGTCCTCACACTAAACATGTTTCAGAGTTCAGTTCTTAGACCCTATATACTTCTTCTTCTTATTTTTTTTTTTTGTAGATGGATGGGACTTTATTAAATTGAAAAGCTTCTGTATAGCAAAGAAAGTGGTTAGCAGAGTGAGAAGGTAACCTAAGGGGTGGGAAAATATTTGCAAATATGTATCTGATAAAATGTTAATACTAAAATACATAAAAAATTCAAGACAGGAAAAGAACAAGCCAAACCAACCAGTAACCCCAAACAAAGGAACTGAATAGGTACTTCTCTAAAAAATACATGCCAATAGTTATCAAGAATATGAAAAAGTACCTGATGTTATCAGGGAAATGCAAGCCAAAACTATAATGAAAACTATTGCACTCCCCCTGGGAATGCTGTAATAAAAAAACCCAGAAGACATTCAGTGTTGACAAGGTTATGAAGAAAAAGAAGTCCTTGAACATTGTTGGTAGAAATTGGAGGAGTTTAAAAACAATCTATATGTAGACTTTAAGACCATCTCTATATAAAGCATTCCAAATTACAATCTTCCAGCCTGAACAAACCCCCTAGTTAGTGAGACTCCATTCAGAAGCATGTCTTACTCAGCAGCCTCCTCACCATCTCCACTAGTATATTTAAATAGCATCCTATCTTTAAGATGTTTGAAACTGAGATCTTGGGGTCCCTTCCTAACCGTGTTGCTCAACAGATGGCTCCATTTTAGGAAATAATACCATATGGTGCACTGCTTAGGTTGAAACCCCAAGGTTGTCCTTGCATCTCTTCTTTTCTCTGCCAACAACCAACTGATGAATCAATCCACCTGGTTGTGCTTTTATGTTGTGGCAAAGCTGACCACTTCTCATCATTTCCACCATCTCATCCTTAGCTACAGGCAACATCACCCTTCAGGCATATTATTGTTGACATCTTTAAGCTGCTTTTCCTAGCAGTGGGAATAAAAACTCAGATTAGACCAGGATACCTCACTCCTACAGTCCTGAGGGGTTCTCATCTCATCCATTTTAGAAAGTTCACTGATTCTTAAGTTTACCAGCCTTTGGCTTCTTCCAGGCTCTTTCCACTTTCTTCCTTACTTGTTGCCGGATCCCCTCCTTTTGCTCTTGAAACACACTAAGCACATCTCAGTGACTACGTTGTCTATTAGCTGGGTTGGATGTATTCTCCTCCCCATACCTCCTCAAACATTGTTCAGCACTTGTTTCCCCACTTTTTGAGTTACATCAGAAAAACAGCTCAAAGAAAATTCTGTGAGTACTTTATCTGAAATAATAGCTCCTCTACTTAAACATGCTAATCTTCCAATATCTTAATCCTTTTTAATGTTTTTATTAACATTTATAATCTCTAAAAATTACATTTTAAAAAGGTCTGGCTATATACTCAAAGTAAACACATGAGTATAGACCACTTCTGCTTTGTTCCCAGCTATCACCGCAGAACTTAAAGCATTGCCTGCCATATTCTAATCACTCAGAAATTATATTGACTGAGAAAATAGAAGAATGAATAATGATCCTAAAGCACCCTCTCTTGGGAAACAGAGGAGGACACACAGGAAAGTTATGTTTAAATTTATTCTTCCACCATTCAAATCCCAAGAGAGTCTATGTCCTACATAGAAAAACAGCACCACACAATAAGATATAACTGAGTTAGTGATTATATTAGCAGAGTGAATATATCTATGTACAGACCAGTTTAAGAAGGAAAAAAAAGTTTCTGCAAATTGCTGTGCCTTTATATTTTAAAATTTCAAGTCATATTGTAATATATAATATGACAGGCATATGTTATTACATGAAGTCTCTAAAGCACACATACACGAGTATGTTGTGTGGCAAGGCAAGCACAGGCAACAAATTTATCAAGATTCTCCTGTACCAGGCACCTCATGTGAGAAGGTAAAGTTAAAGAGGTCAAGTCATGCATGGGTGTGATTGACACTTAGAGCCAAATACTTTGTTGGGTTGGGCTCTTCTGTGCACTGTAGGAAATCCAGAAGCATCAACAGCCTTAAAAATAGAAAACTCCAATGTGCAACAATCAAATATGTCTTCAGTCATGGACTAGGGATGATCTATAATATATATGGCACATGTTCCATCATGCAAGGTGCTTATGATAATGAGGTACTTATTAGTGGCCAGTTAAAAGTAAGGCAGGCTAGAGATACTTTAGAGAGGGAAAGAGCTCATAGTTGGCTCTTTAATTTATTCTTTAATTGGCTTTCCATAGCAAGTGAGGCCCATGCCCATCTCAGGTTTTTCACAAGGTATCTTCAGACTGAAACTGGCTGTGGAAGAGCCCAGCATATAGGAATCACAGGAAAGTAAAAAGTTGGAGACAAAGATAATTGAAGAAAAATAGTATCAGGAAAAAGAGAAGATTTCCCTTCTATGTCAGTATTTTTTGTTCTCCTTTTGTTTGCAAATATATTATTTCATCAACCATGTGACTGTAATAATGACAACAACTTACACTCTAGAGGTCATAGATCATCTTTCCAAATGAGAAAAACCTATTCAAACCCAAAGCTGTTGAAAATTCATTCAGTCATTCACATAGAAAGACTTTGGAAAAGCCACTGTAGAAAGGAGACAATGGAATAAAAATTGTGGGAATTCTTTTTTCTTCATTGAATTAACTGTACAACACTTCCTCTGAGATCTCTCCCAAGGTGAAAACGAAGAATCTCTAGAATTCTCTTGTTTTTTTTTTTTTTCCACCTCAACCTGTCATACATCCTTATGCAGCAAGTGAGCATCTTCTTCACATTTTAAATGATAAGCCTCCTTTATTCACTGGCTTCTTCCTGCTTCTGAAATATGTTTGCAACTAATTAGTGCTCTGACTCAAGAAACTAGAGGACACAGGGTTGGAGTCATGTCAAGAAGCCTTTTACATATTGGGCATAAAAGTGAATAAAGGGGCATTAGCTCCCTGTCTCCTTTCTTCATCTCTTTGATTCAATTCCATAGATTGACGTATCATGGATGGGGAAGCTTATTATCTACCCTAGCTATAATGACTGATGTCCTACAAATCATGAGCCCAGATCAACTTCTAACCCTCTGAACCCACAGCAGGTTTATTTCTGTTTACTTCTTCAAATTTCCATTCCAGATGAAATTTCTTCCAAAGGGCATCCTCAATATTTCTCAATTCAAACTACACTGTGAGGCATGAAGACATAGTTAAACACTGTCATGTTTCCTTTTCCACCTTCTGACCAACTTTCTCATTTTCTCCATATGCTTCAAATATAAATTCAGCATTGACTGAAATCTTGGAAATAGCTAAATTCATTAAGCAAGAAGAAAGCTATCCTGATATTTCACCAAAATGATTAAAGCAAGTTCCGATTTTGTCAACAGGTGTTTCATGGAAAATAAAATAAGAAACAAGGAGTAAGACATATGCCGAACAGTGAAGAGTGCAAAACAAGACACACTTGTTACAGAGGACAATTTAAAGGAAATTGGTGAAGAAATAAAAACAGGGTTTTTATGTTACTGAAAAATCTTCATTCTATGAATGATAGATGCTAGCTGGAGTGGGCCATTTATAATCACAGATGAGCAACTGCCCATTTTAATTTAAAGAAAGTGACAGGCCTATTACTTTAGAACGCGATCAATACTTAATCCAGGACATATCTTCATGGATACTTTTCTTATCCATCCAAAACCATGTTTGTAATCATAACTCCTTATCATAACACAATCATAACACAAAGTGAAATGGGTACCGCATAAAGAATCTGCCGCTCTGGCTTCATAAAAAGTATCCTTGAGACCCACTGCCAGTGGCTTTTCTTATTTTCAATACAAAGGAGCAGAAGTGTTAGTGCTCTTGAATACATGGTCTACCTGAGAACCTAAACTGTTCTAATTACTACTCATACATTAGTTTTTCAGAAAACAAATCTTGCGACATCTTTAATTGCAGCTGAATTTCTGAGTGAAGCCATTTTTCTTACACATAAAATTCTCGGTACTTGTTGATGCATTGGCTGGTATCAGTCAACATGCCTCACCAATAAGCTGATGGGTACACTTCACAGATATTCCAGATTCATACAGTGTAATGTCTCACAACACATAACACCATGGGATCACTGTATGAATCCAAGAATTCCTACCTCGCTTGTGGTTTGCAACTTGAACAGAAGAAACTGTTGACAAAGCTAATTTGGGAGCAACTGCATAGGTTTAAAAAAATGAACAGCAAATTACAGACAACAGTATAAAACGTTCAAACTGTAATTAATACCTTATTACCAACCCACTCTGTGGAGCCCTAAATGAAGAGACTATTCATATCTGTTCTTTCTGGAAATCTGTTGCAGTTACAAAGGAAGGCTTCTAGTTGGCTGAAAATGGTTCAAGACTGTCATTAGTAGTAAAGTTTTCCTTTTAGATGTAAGAAGAAATAGAATTTAAACCAAGAGTCCAGTGAGCAAAGCTTATACTCATCACAATACAGGTGTTAGGGTCCCTGATCTTCCCACTTCACAAGTAGCTGTTGTATTGTTAAGGTTACAAAAGCGGTATCAGTGCCACAGTTCACAATGTCACCTGTCTGTGTCACAACCGACATGTCTATATATGAACCAGCCAGACCACTTTTTGTTGTTGCTAGTGAAGTGACCAGACATCACAGAACATAGTCACATGGTCAACCATTCAACAGTATTTGATCTCAAAGTTACCTTGAACACGGGTCACTCTGAAAACTGTGTTTCTCTTCTGAGGGTGGATTGCCTCTGTGCTGGTGTCCTTTGTGAAGGGCAGGGTTGACTTTCTAAACTAGCCTGCTCTTTCTTTTCCATTGATTCTTGATGAGTTGCTTGTATAAATAACAAAAACAAAATAGGGACTGGGGGTCTTTGCAGATGTTGGCAAGATGAATTATGGTTCCACAGAACTGGCCTGTGCTAGACAGTGAACAGTTCACTAGTATTTTAAGTTGAAGCAGTTAATCCAGCTGTGTTAAATTTTTTAAGTAGGTTAATTTGAGCTCCTTATCAATATCCTATAAATGTGCAATTGCCTTCCATAATGGTGTTTCTGAAACCTTTTGTCTCATGACCCAAAAGTATAGAAAATAATCAAATGGGTGTATTTCAGGATTTGAACAAAGCATACAGAAGTGTGCAGAAATGTTAAGCCATACGTCCTTTCCTGCATGTTTGTTGCACTACTGAATTCAGTGGGAAATACTGTGTTTCACTTCAAAGATGCTCTCAGTGAACTTGCCAAGGAATGAAACCACCAAACCTTCTCCCATTCCTCAAAGAATTGTATTAACGGGGATGAGCTTGATCTGTATTTCTTCTTCCATATATGTGCCCAGAAACTTGAAGAAATTCATTTAGAGCAGATGATTAAGGTAATTCTATTTGCTAGTAATATATGCATCTAGGACAGTCTCAATTTCATCACTCCGATAGGGGACTGAAAATGCAGCCCTTCCAATTTGACTCCTCAACAAATTGCTAATATATTTTGTTTTGCTTAGTAGCTATTTCCTGGTTCCTCCTTTTGCTCATTTCCTCGTCCATCTGTATTCATTAGAGTTCAAAAGGAACATCCTGTCTATAGCTAAGGAAGGCAGAAGTCAGTGATGAATGTTTTATTTTTGGAGAAAGAAGGCAAAAGCACACTGCTTTCTATTGAGATAAACTCTATTTCTATACAAACACATATACATATAGGCAAGATATCCATGTGAATCTAACTTTACCTTGCAGCTTTAGGAGTTCGTCATCCATTTAAAAAGTTCTATTTCTTCCTATGTGATCCTACTGTCAGTTTCCTCTCTCCCACTTTCCTGCTTCCCTCTCTCTACCTCTGCTTCCCTTTCCTTCCTTCCTTCTTTCCTTCCTTATGACACCAGCAGCTGCAAAATAATTATTGATCTGAGAACACACCAGGTACTTTTTTAAAGCTGGTAAAAATGACTGCTTAATGATAAAGGAGATGGAAGAATAATTCCAAGAAGAAAATTTATTATAATGTGTGTTCATGCATCAATGTAGATATGTGAGAAGGGGAGGAAAGAGAGGCAGAAGCAGAAGGGGGGGAAGGAGAGGAGAAGGGAAGGGGGAAAAGGAAAAGAAGAGAGAGAGAGAACCAAAGTTTTGCAAGTCAATATGGAGCAATAGTAAAAGAAAGCAGGCCTGCTGGTAGCTTCAGTGCTGCCCTCATGTGTTCAACCTGACCCTCAGAATAATGGCAGCACCAGAGAAGTTACTTGAGAAAAGGGAAGGAAGGAGTTTGTTGTGCTCACAAGTTTTTAAGATTTACATCCATGCTGCAATGACAACTAAACTCTAGACTTCTCTTGGGACTCTATAAATGTAAATTTGCTCAAGACTTATAAATTCTGCTCCATCTTATTCCCCCCCTCCTCTTTTACTCCAATATTTTTGGGACACTCTTCATATTAGAAAAGATAAAGATTCAAATTATGATTCATTCAAAGACAAGGCATCCATGGTAATGCTCTACTTAGTGTTAAAATGGTATATAGGATTTCCCCCCAAACATGGGATTTTTATATCAGTATGAATTTTAGATGCTCCTACCTTGTTTTGGGTTAGAAACCTCAAGGGAAGAAATATTCGGCCATATCCTATTATACTTTGGAGGAGCTGCATGCATCAGGAAAAATCAGGGAATGTTATTTTAAGCTATGATGTCATTTGTTAAAAGCACAAAATATATATATGGACAAAGACACCAACCACACATCTGTTTTTTTTTTTAACTTGGCTGTGATTCACTTACGCAAAACATGACTTCCACACAAAACACAAGCAAGCAATTGATGGTTCCCAAAACATTGAATGGACACTATTTATACAGCTGCTTCTTTAACGAAGCTTTGCCTTTACTTTGGAAATAAGTAGAGTGTTCTTACACAAATAACCAAGTAGGGATTTCAACAATACAAACTGATATGTAAATCTAGTGCCTGAAGCTAGAAGATAACACTAAAGAAATAGGTACTGACTTGAAGGTTCCATTGTACTCAATTTATATTTACAGATATGAGCTGGTTGCATTACTCTTTCATGAGAGGTTCCTTGTGGTATGTTTTAAGTGTGAGCCATTATCTCTGGCAGGAAGTGTACCTATTTCCTGTTTTTATGCATGCAATCCCTCAGAGAAGGGAAGAAGAGTTACTGGTGCTTCCTGCTAAGAGTAGCTCAGGGTCTTTTAGTCGAGTCTAACCCTTGTGTGTGAATGCCTCGAAATATATTACTAAGATTACTTGTTTACCAGAAGTAATCGAGGACATGGTTTTATTTAATACTATTCATTCTGTTTTACGTCCCTCAGCTACTAAACCCAAAATAATACAGAAAGCAAGAAACCCTCCGTGTTTAAGACTTAATGTTCTGAATCTGGTAGATTTAAGTGCAAAGGCCATGGTAATAAAGCAGCTATTTCATGATTTAAATCTCATTCATTAAAGCCAACTCAGAAATACACTTCTCACGTGTCATTCTTTGTGGTCACCCAGTCCTCAGGGGGGGCTGTGACTGTTCTGTCTCAGTGCATTACTGTGGATGCTCCTGACTTCTGGTTGGTAATGTGGGCTGGTATGAGTTTTAATATTGCTAGTTAAAATTTCATAGGTCTACTTTTCATCTCCCTGATTAGATTGGCTCTCTTTAAAGAAGGACAAAGCCTTTGAGGGACCTTCAGTAAGTATCTGATAATTGAGAAATTGCTATCAAATGGCTGGGCTACTGTAAACAGGTATGATTAGATTGTCTCCTCCACCATTAGATTATAGCCAATACAGTTCTTGCAGGACATGGGACTTTCATATTACTCTGAATAACTTCTTGGAAAAGCTAATCTCACAAACCTATTGGTGCCACTACCCCATTCTACTCTGCTTTCACACATGTAGATGCATATGCAAAAAAATCTTAATTAACATTACTATATCTATCAAAATTTGTGATGAGAAAAAGAAGATCATTTTTTCCTGCATTTGTGTCTGGGCGTTGCTCAGTAAACAAATACTTGGCAACATGTATGCCAAATACATGAGTGATTCTTAGGATGTTAACTTTCATTTCACCGTTTTGATAGTGGGTAGTTATTGAATTACTTCAGTGAGTCTAATATTGATGATCATCTTTGGAGAACTGTACATTGACATTTTGAGAGAATTATGCCAAGATTGCTTGTTTAAAGTATTTCAATTAATTAGCTATATTTTATTTACTTATATTGTTAGTACCATATTAAGATATTAGTTTAGTGAGAGGCAAATAAAGGTCATAAATGGGGGTATGGTTAACAAATGTAATGTTAAGTATTTAATGACTTTCTCTTGATGAAATAAACACAACTACCTAATTTGTTTTTCTGTTAATAAATTTTATCAAGAATTTTAAACAATATTGTGAGGTTTGGTGGGTGGTGCTTGCCTCTAATCTGAGCACCTGGGAGGTGAAGACAGGGAAAGTTCTATGAGTTAAATCTCAGCCTGGGCTGCATACTCAATTCTAGGACAGATACAGGCTATGAAGTGCAAGTCTGTCTTACAGAATGAAAGAAAGTTAAGCAATTTTATAGTAGCTTATAAGTAAATTTTAGTAATTAACTCCATAAATTAAACTTTATTCCCTATTCTAATATATTAAACATCTACTAATGACATTTTAGGGTAGGTCCTTTCTTAGTTTTTTTTTTCTGGCAATTTAAGATTCTAGTTTATTGATCTTTCTTGAACTTAAAAAATATTGTACATCATTTACCTGTCCTGTATGGCATTCTCTAGGTGGACACTATTTATTACGCATTCTCTACATAGAATATCATTTTCCTCCTTACTATGTCACTAAGTTAGTTTCATGAGGAAAGGAGACCCTTGTTTTTTCAGAGTATATAATTAGAGATTTTTTTCCCTAGTAGTTTTTGTTATGTAGTGTTGCTAACATTTCTGAACAACAAACAAGTCCTTGTCTAATCTTCCAATGGGACAAATATTATATGTTGTGTGTTTTTTAGGGAATGAAAACATCCTGAAGAATGGATGTTAGTACCAGTGGTTTCCAAATCCTCATATCTGGCTACTGTCTATTTATACATGCTTAGATATTTGACAAAACATGAGATTTTTATTAATACTTGATATCTCATCCTAAATTTAAAAAATATTTTGTTTCATAATTATAAGGCCAACTTAGCGAACAATAAAATTACAACATTACTCTCATTCTTTTGTTTCTCTTAAGATTCTGGCATCAAGTTAAATATTTAATAAATATGAACGTATATTTAATAATATGTCATGAAGTCTGTTCGGTGCATTGGAAAGTATACAGATGGTATAATTGAAACCAGTTCTGTCTTATCAAGTCCAAATGTAGTGAGGCCCCTGAAAGCCTTTAGCCATTGGGTTACTTGTGACAAGTAGATAAACAGTGCGGATGGGGCAATCTTACACTACATCAAAAGAACTTGTATTGGGAAAACTGCTGCAAATTTATTGGTTTCATTTTTATCTCCCAATCAGTTAAGAGAACCTCTAAGTCTAATAGTGGTACTTTGTTATGGGGCAAATGGTCATGAGAGTCATAAGATGAGGAATCTGGTCTCAGCTGTACCACTTAGGAGCTGTCTGACTTAATTTCTCAGAGCTCCATTTTCCTATGCTTAAGACAAAGATGCTGGAGAAGTGATCTCCAAGATGTCTTTCAGTTCACAAGTTCTGTCACTCCAGTGGTTTCCTTGTGGCTTAACAAGATCACACTGAAGTTTATGGAAGCACAGAACCTATTGGGGTGATAAATTTGCCCTGTTGAGTTCCCTCTATGAGAGAAAATAGTTGTTGGTTGCATGCTTTGGTTGTGGGCATTTTCACTACCACAGTTCCTCCTTCCTCCTTCATAGGAATTGAAATAGCACTGATGGGGAGGGATCACCACTTGCAGACAGTCAAGCACTCAGGAATGTTCTTCTGAGACACTGGTCTATATGGGAAAATAAACTGATGTTCTGCCATCTCCTTAATTGAACTTCATAGACTGCCTATATACATGATAAAGAGAACATGAGGTATATGCCACAAGTATGTCCTTAAAAATAAATGATATGTTAATATCTGCAATATCCATAGGTTATCCTATTATTATTTTCAAATTCAAATATATCTATTAAGAGCCTAGAAAATAACTATTTAGGGGGAATTTATTTAAATTGTGGTAAATATAAACAGAGCTCATACCAGAACTCCAATTTTACCACTTTACAAATTCTTACATTCTCTAAGCCTAAGCTTTCTCATTGGTAAAATGGAGAATATGGTAACATTTCCATAACATTGTTTTCTATAGAAACTGCATTGCAGTGAGCATCCAGTAGCTGTTAGCTCTTTTCTATTGTGGTTACTGTGACAATGGAGATCAAATAGTATAGTATACATATCCTTCCAGACTCAAACTAGGGAGAAAAATGTGTTTCTTACTTCTTTTTTTCAGTCTTAGTTTTTTCAAAAGCAAGTGATTCTGATATGTATAAATCTCATTAAGATGTAGCTTGCTCCAGGGAACAATCTGATTTGAGACTGTATCAATAAGCTCTACTGTGTAGAATGAAACAAATATTCTCCTAAACTATGATAAATATTAGATTACAACCTTTCACAATATAGGAATGATAATTTCCACATTGCTATTTGGGAAAACAGTAGTTTAGCATATGATCCAAATATGCAGTTTTTCTGAATTCTTTTTGTTAAAAAAAATCCTTGTGAAACACCATAAAATAATTTATTTTTAACACTTGAAATCCATTTTTATGAATTGGAAAAAGTGAGATTCACATTATAAAAGTGAGAATCTGGAAGAACATTTTTTTTCTCCTTTGAGCCCCAAGGAAAGGTATCTGGAGTGTAAATTAAAAAGAATCATACTAGAATTGCTAAACAAACAAACAAACAAAAAAAAGTAAAGTCAGAAACAAAAACAAAAACCTGACCATCTTGTTCCTACACCATAGTGAAT
Source organism: Lophiomys imhausi (assembly GCA_907164525.1). Lineage (NCBI taxonomy): Eukaryota > Metazoa > Chordata > Mammalia > Rodentia > Muridae > Lophiomys > Lophiomys imhausi. Next base: position 4,385,674 of record CAJQZJ010031560.1, read on the forward strand.
CAATCTGAAAAGCAATCTTGAAGCAGAGACCAAAGACTTTTTAATTTATATAAGTAAGTTTTGAAGGTAAGACTACCTTAGAACATTCCATGACATGACATGGAAATAGAAAGAGAATTTCAGTGCACTTGTGGATAGTCTTTAAGTTCTAAGTAAAGCATTCTTTCCCATCAAGGAGAAAATTTACTGATTTTTTTCTGTAATATTCATCACATACTATCTCATACTATGGTGTTTTAACTGACCAGGAGGTTATTTCCTAAGCCATGGTGGAAAGCTTAAGGCAGGAGTTGGAAACTAGACATTATCTGGTATTTTACCTTCTCTTCATGTGTAAGATGAAGTTACAAGAGTTGTTCTTCAAATATATTAATGGCACTAATGTTAATATAATATTTTGGTTCTAAAAGCCCACCATGATATAAACCGGTACTAGAAAGATGCCAGTGAACCTTCGTTAAACACACATCCAAGGGAATATGGAGCAAAATTTGGGTGAAAATAATATCACAGGGTCTTTTTGTATTTATATAATCATTGTTAGTATTCCTTGGGAAATCTTGAAATAGTGCCATTGATGTCCCTAGAAAGAGTCTAGAAGATCCCAAAGCCCTTCAGGAGAAATTCCCTTTGAGGTAACTTTGCTGTCTTCACAGACACCAGCCTACTTCTGAGAAATGTAGCATTGTTAAGCTGATGGGAGAGATGAATTTAATGTCATAGTGGGAGGTCTATCCTTGGGATGACACAGTTAACTGTGTTTTGCTGTAAGCAACTATTTAAAAACATAAAAAGATTGGTTTATTCTGTTATAGTATGTGTAAGCATCTTTCATGATTTGTATAGTTCACATATTGCTTTGTGTTCTATAATAATCCAGCATTCATATATTTCCTCTCTGCTCAGTATATTGGGGAGCTGTTTGGTGGTAGAGGGAGCACATACTTTGTTGCAGTAAGGGTGCGTGATCCTTTGTCCTCAATCACCATGCTTATAAATTCTGCTGATAGCATGGTGAAGTATCAGCAAAATAACTTCTATTTTCCTCCAAAATCTGTGGCTCTTTGCACAGAAATTGGTCAATTCAGGAATCAAGGGGTTTCTTAACTACATAGAAAGAGTCTTGGCAGGACTCAATAATTCCAGATTCTTTTTTTTTTCTATATAATCTCTTCTACTTCATGCAATGCAATGAAGACACATAGGTAATCCAGCTCATAGCACACTGGGAAAGGTACTTGGCCACTCTGAGTCTCAAATTTATCATTAATTAAAAAAAAGATTTCTGTAGAAACCTGGGGTACACATCCCTACAATTCAAAGAACATATCTCTGTATAACTTTTCCCACGAAGTGAAAATGGTCAGTTAGTCAGCTACCTATTGGTGTTCCAGGAAGACATGTACTCCAAGAATATTCAGGTGCACACCTTTGGGAAGGGTTACTGCAGGAAAGGGATTCACTCCAAGAATATTCAGGTGCACACCTTTGGGAAGGGTTACTGCAGGAAAGGGAATCACAGTAACATGATTGAGGGTCCATTACAGGAACCTTCATATATTTCCCATCTAGAAAACAGCTTGTCCTACAAAGACAACTAGCAAAGTACAGATTTAAGCTCACACTTAAAAAGTGGATTGACAGTCTAAAATTGACTAGGTAAAGGTTAAAACCTAAAAAAGTCAATTTGCTCAAGATGAGCAATTGTTGTCAACAAAGATTGATAAACCTCTACAATTTTTCTTCTCTTAAGTGAGAGATTCCTCTCCTTTCATAAGAATATTTGTTTTTTTGTTTTTTTTTTCAGGATCAAAAAGGCAGCTATGTCCTAATGTTCATTCAATTTTAGGATAACAACAAGGGTTTCATGAATATGAAATGCTAGTTACACAAACATGAAATGGATCTGTGAGGACGATACTGATTACACGATGAAATAGTCCCAAAAGGCATTGCACCTGAGACCTTAGCTTTCTTTCTAGAACATCAGCAAACAGTTCAAAATTAATGTAGCACACCATGCAATTTGCCATGTTGCTACACTAGCTTGATGATTTTTCCTCTCAATATATAAAATCTAATTAGTTAAAGGGCAATTCAATGGAACATTTATTTGGGGGATTTAGAAGTATTAAAACCAAGGGGAGGAGAACCAAACAGACACTGCAGCTCTCTGAATAGAGTGAACATGACTATTAATAACCCTTGGGTGCGTAAGTGATTAACCTTGTTATTTTTACTTCTCACCATTCAAGTTTCTACAACAAATTAGATCTACACAGAAATATTTGAATACTGTGTGGAAAACAACTTTTACAAGGTCTCCAACTGGTATCAAATGTTCTCAAGTATGAAAACATCTCTGGGCTTTCTCAACAGGCTGATGGATCCCTGCAGGTAGTATTTCCCTTGTTTAATAGTCTTGCCAATTAAATCAAATTAGAGATGGATTTTTAACTCCACAGTGAAGGCAATGTTCATTATAAGAGAAAACAGGAAAATTCGATATTTCCCTTAAGTGAATTGTTGTTTCAAATTTAATAATTAGGGCATGGGGAAAGGAGAATGTCAAACAGTTCTATCACTGATATATACCTTGTATACCATCATGTCAGTCAAATGGAAGTTATTTAGGAGAATAATTTGTAGTGAGGGATACAAACCATTGATATTCCTACTTTTCTTTTGTGTTTATTTTAAAAATTGCAATTAGTTTTTTAAAAATGTACTTTCTTGATGTCATATTTAATTCTCATGAGGATTTACCTTTCACATCCGACTCATCTGTCATCTGCTTTTGTAAGAAATAATAATCACCCCCACAAAGCTATTAAACATTAGGACAGTTCTTGCCAGCTTAATTATACTTTCTGTAATATATTGTTTAGCATGATTAGTACAACTCTTTGCACTGGTGGACTGAGAATTAGATAATATATGTTAGAAAGTACTGATTAGGTTCTCACTATAAACAAAAACACCCACAATAAACCATCCATTAATTTGAATCATCAGTATCAACAAATGTTCACTTAAATAAAATTGAGAATTGTATGTATATCTTATACAAGATGAGTGAATTATTTTCATATGAGATTAAATAGAAGCAATGTTCACAAGGCTCAAATGGCTATAGATCTATTTTGGGATTCATTAATTGCTGATTACATTATGAGTATTTTTTTCAGCCATGGGTCAGAGCACAAAAAAAGACTGGTTGTTAGATCAAGTGCTCTTGGAATGTTTGAAGAGTCTCCTTCCTAGTAGATAGACAGAAGCACGCACAATGACCTTCACGGGAAATTTGGTTTTTAAATATTTTTAGCAGATGATCCAAAAGGATAGCTACTCTGTCCATGTATTTGAATCTTAATACCGACATTGATGATATGAGATCTTTGCTGAAGTCTATTAGAGCTAAATCTTCCAGCCATTGTAAAATATAGCATATGCATGTAAACTTATGATTACATACATCAATAGTTTACATCGATAATATACATCATTTATTTTATATGAGAAATACTTTGATGATCAGAGCCTCATGGGTGTTTCATATGTTACAGTGGGATCTTTCTAAGTAGTGTTGGGATTGTATTCATTGATTCCCTCTTACAGTGAAGAGAAACACCCTGGAAAATATCCAGACTTAGCTAAACATCTGAGTATCTGTGTCTTCTCTGTCTTGCACCTTGAAACCGTCTGCCCATCCCTTCTGCACTTCTAGGCCTGTCAATGAATCATCTACATGTGAATTCTTGCTCTGTGGAGTGGAGAGGAATTCACCAGTGCACACAATGGGTACCATATAAAGTCACAAAGAAGGAACTTTCTAATGCCATTAAAGACACCTGGACAATACCATCATGGTTGATGGTGTTATCATGAATCTCTTTGCCTTAAAAGCTAGGCAACAGGCAAGATAGTCCTGTGTGATGCTGGGCAAGCTCTGAATGCCCTTCCATCTTGCTGAACAGAAATTAAAAAAAAAAAGCCAAAATACCCATTGTGCTCTAAGATGAATAGCCACAGGCATTCAGAGTACAGACTATAATTTTGAGCCAAAGGGTTTTTGTCACAGATATTAGCAGTAAAATTTTCTCAGGTTCCTGATATTAAAGATTAGTACATTTTCCAAAGGCAAAACACAGCATCCTTTCAGGTCACCACTGATTTCAAAAGGTAACTGTACACAAAAAAATTAGGAAATTCCTGATTCAATGTGTGAAAGGTCAACATCTGCTGATGCTCAGAGATGGGGGATGGGTGGAGGCGGCCAGATGAGATGTGGGGTGAGCAGGTACAATCAGAGGCCCATGCAACACACAACTGGCTCTCAGAACAGAAGCACACCCCAGCACCAAAGAACTACTTTTCCATTCATCCATTTCTGAAACTCTGGATATGCCAGATCATGAGAGCCTTTTCTGATTTCCTCTGCTCTCAAACTGCTCAAGAACAGTTGTCAAGGCCTGAAAGGAGCACTTTGGGGTGCATACACAGGCAAATGCCAAATACTAAAGAAGAAATATTAGATTATGAGATGCTGCTTCTGAACACAGAACAGCTGATTTTCATGACATTCAACATGTCTAATGCTTAACAAGTAAGTGCTGGGTCTATTCACAAGTTTACATAAGCTGGGCTGATTTATAAATTAGAAGAGCTGGCCTTACATGGATAAAAAGTGGCAAGTTTCTTTATCCAAATCACCAGAGTATTGCTTTTAGAGGGGTGTTGGGCTTTGCAATGCTTCAACTACTATTATTTACACTGTGAACATTATCTTTGGCAGAGCTCTTATGACACAAGGCTTTGATGAGTGACCATCATGGGAACCATTCTTCTTTCCATTTATAATCCATAATGGAGGCTTCCTCAGTATTTTGTTTCTAAATCAGTTATTTATTCAGTATTTGCTCCAAGGTTTTTGCCATTGGATATAAAGGGCATGCTGTAAAAACCGTATAAAATTATGCTCTGAGGCAGTATTGTGCACGTCTGTAATGAACATTTTCAGTATTGGAAAAGGCTGGACTGATTAAGACAGGAAGACGAGTTTCAGCCTGAGTCTCTTGTGGTAGCTGGAGATGCTCAAAGTAGGGATGTTGGAAAGAGAATGGAGGGAAGGGTTTTCTTCAATTGCTTGGATTTCTATTAAGAGATTTCTTTATGGAGTTTGGTCATATGCTTATATTTTGCTTTTATATCATCCCTTCTTTACCAAAAAGAAAATGAAGGAGTCCAGAATGAATGGTCCACTGTAATTTAGAAGTGTGGAGTGGGTGGTGTACCAACCAGTTGTCTTTAATTCCTTAGGATAATCAATAATTATAAACCTACCTCTTTCAGGCCTTCACAAAACCTACATTTTAATATATCAAAAGATTTCCTCCCTGGCTTCATGATGTTTTTCTTGAGTTTCCATGGACATACCTAAGGCATTCATGGATACTCATTCTCTGCTTATGTTAGATCTGCTTATGTTAGAAATCCACACTAGGTCCTACAGAAAAAGTGCAATCTGTTGTTGGTTACTAAATATGATTAAACAAGACAATACATATAGATGATATCTGTTTATCTGAGTAATTGCTTCTCTGTTCAAGTCTCCGTCCACATGGCCTTTCTGAATCCAAAGTCATCAAGAAAGTAGGCATTGCACATCTCCAGAAGAGCTGAGCACAAATCACTCACTATTCTATCTGCATTCCCAGCACCTCCATGCCTACAACCAAGAGGAAACCTGAATCCCCATTGATCATGTTCTATAGCATCAGAAATGGAGATGAGAAAAGAGCTCTGAGGAGCTGAATCACAAAGCAAAGCTAGCCTATATTTGGTTCGGTGATGGTTTTACTTACTACCAATACTGGAAATGCTGGGGATACCTGTGGAGAAAAAAAAAACAATAAAGAACTGTTAGTCAATTACTAAGTGAGATCTTTAACTTAGTACAAAAATCTTAGAAATGTGACACTTGGTAACTATGGTTACTAGAGATTATTACTGAAAAATTTGCACAAAATATGTGTGTATATACATTTATGCACATACACACACACCTACCCTCCCACTGAAATAATTTGGATTTATTCTTGAACTCTTCAGCTCACCAGAATTGAAAAGTTAATATCCACCATCAGTTGGAAGTGTGCCTGGTGACATCAAACATTTTATACTTATTTTTAATATTAATGGGTTAATTCTATACATCTCAGTTAGGCTTTTGTTCTTACCTCCCTGCTGAATATACACCATGTGCACCTATGCAAATGTATCTGCAAGTGCAATAGGAGTCTTTGTATTCATTATGAGGTGCATGCATTAGTTCCTAGAAAAATCACTTGACAGTTTGTTTGATTAATTTCACATAGCCCTTCTTTTTATTCCTCTGTTACTTGTCAGACATGTGGTTTAAACTCTGTAATAGAAACTTAATTGAGCAGAATAATTCAAGAACACATTACATTGTTCATATTGATCATGGATTCACTCATGATTCAGCTTCACTTTGATTCACAAATCATGCTAAGTTAGTGGAGCCATTTCAGAATTTGGCCTGGTGTGATAGAAATATGGACACGTACTTAGTCTGCATCCACCTTACAACTTCTACCAGCAATATCGTACTTTGACCAAATGTAGAGTCTCAGCAGCCAGGACTTCTGAGTCCAAAGGGAGGCTCCAGTTCCTAAAATCTTATCAACTCTATGATCTTCAGCAAGTTCCTTATGGTTTGAGTGCTCACTTAGTTTCCTATGTCTCTATTTGTTGTGGAGATTACATAAATTGATAGATGGAAAGCATGTGGACCATTGTTTCATAAGTAATATCCTTATAGCACTTACTCTTACCATCTCAGTTTGCTCCGGAAACAGCTCTGTGGTAGATGTTGGTGATCAAATATCAGAGATTTACCTCTTGACCCTAAGCTTATGGTTGTTATATTGATGACAATGAGACAGGGATCAGGCAGTCCTGTGTGAGGGTCCTGCATTGGTAGTTAGGTGAATTTTGGCTGATTTAATCCTGTTTCCTCATCTGCAAACGGGCCAATCATACATATCTACTTTATTGGGGTGCTGTGAGAATTGAGCAAGACAGTCCTGAAACATGCGAAATATAGGGTATACAGTCAATAAGTAGGAGCTGTTAATGAGTTGGTCAGATGTGTTCTTCACAGGGAAGAACTGTGAGAATCATTAACCTTCTATTTTAGCACTAATCTTCCAACGACTGCCCTCTGCTTAATTGAACTGATCACTGTACCTTTCTCTGAGACTTCTAGCTTTGTAGCCCTTTAAAAAAACCTCATTTTTCTGTGTCTTTGAAAATCTGGAAAGAGGAAAGTTAGAATTTTATTTTCAGCTATTAGGCACATAAAATACGTCTTCATTTCAGAAGCTTGGTGTTAACTTATTTTGTTATTGTGATTATTGCATGTGTTTGTATGTGTATATGTGTGTAGGGGGTGTACTCACTTTAGCCTGCACATGTAGATAGCAGAGGTCAATGTCAGGTATCTTTCTCTATTCCTTTCCCTCATGTTTTTTAAGACAGCATTGCTCACTTAGCTTGGATCTCACAGTTTGACCAGGCAGGCTCTCCAGTGAGCACCTGTGACCTGTATGTCTTGACCCTGTTCTCAGGGGTGGCTTTACAAGCACGTGACACTGGACTAGTCTTTTATGTTGGTACTGGGGATTCGAACTCAGATTCTCATGGCTGTGCAGCAAATACCTTACCCCCGGAACCATGTCCTCAGCCCCTAAATATTTGGAGTTTATAATATGTCAGCTTAATTACAGATCTCTGTTCAATCAAAACTGGAAAACTAAATTTCCACATTTCAACTCTCTACTATGAATCGAATTTCAAACTGAATGCGATTTCTGCAAAAGACAGTTAGACTCCAAGCCCAACACTTTAGTCAACTATCTTTACTGTAATGTGACATTGATTTGGTACCGAATCTTTTTTTTCTTCACTTTTGCAAATTCCCCATTGAGTGAGGTGCAATGGATGCATCATAATTTTAGTATCAATTGCAGAAGCTCAGAGCTTCCTCACGATTGAAAACTCTTCTCACATGCAAGGCACTGCTTGGAGCTGCAATCCATCAAAGAGAATGGAAGTTAAAATAGCAGGGAGAGACTCAGTCATGTGTTTTCAAACCTCCACGGAGATAGAGGGCCATGCATAAACGCAAGGTGAACTGCTCAGGAAGTTCTAGCAGACACAATAATAAACAAGCTTGCAAGGTGGGCTTTCTGCACCGCTTGCTGCTGTAGAATGCTTCAGAAAGATGCAGACGTGTTTCTCTTCCTCTGGGGCTAGAGTGCAGGTTAGTCCACACACAGTTCCACTGTGCCTACTCTGAGATTCTATTTCTCACTCAGACTCTCATGGCTGTGCAGCAAGCACCTTACCCCATGAAATTGCTATTTCCTAACAGTGAATGCTTAGAATTCAGGTCTTTCTTCATTCTGTGTGTTGTGAGCTTTTTTTTTTTTTTTTTGGGGGGGGAGGGTTATTTTGCCAGATGAGTCATTCTTTATTCCATGTCTGTGAAAATGGTAATTGCTCAGAAAAGATTTTTAAGGTGCTCATTTGAATAAAGAGTTTTGAAATTGAATATCTCTGAACACCAAGGGATGTCCATTAATTCATTTCCCAATGTTATTTTCTCATAAAGGTTCCTATTTTAATGTCAAAACCACCTTACTTTGGGTTGTCTGTGGACAACTGAAGAACTTAGACAACCCACTGCAACCACTAGAAAAGCAATGCACAAACTGTGAGAAATGCTTTAAGAACTCAAGAAAATAATACAGGAAGGGCTAGAAATGGAAAGGAAGATGTCCTCCATAAAACTGAACAAAGGATCTGATCCCATCTTACAATGGCCTCTACACTCATCTGTGATGGCATGATCAAGATTGCACTTGGGGAAATGGTCTAGGTACATGTTGGCAGTTTTCTTTTTCTTTGTTTGTTTCTTGTAATGTGGTAAATTGTGTATAAAGAATTTTTTTTACCTTTGAAGCTTAGCTCATAAATGTTTTCTCCCCTTCTTTCTACATATCGCTGATGTTGGCTCTCCTCTCCATGATCTCAAAGCTCATTGTCCAGGCTACCATGGTGGATTCATCTACTTTTCTGTGATTCAGTTGTGTTTCCCTCTTGGGACAAAGTATGATACAGTAAATCCTGGTCCTTTTGGTGTGTTTGTTGTAGGATAGTTATCCTGTACTATATGGCTAGCATCCAATTATAAGTGAGTAGATGCCATGTGCATCTTTCTGAGTCTGGGTTAGCTCACTCAGGATGAGTTTTTCAAGTTCCATCCATTTGGCTGCGAATTGCATGATTTTCTTGTTTCTGATAGCTGAGTAGTATTCCATTGTGTAAATGTACCACAATTTTTTTTTTATCCATTCATCAGTTGAGAGACATCTGGGTTGTTTCCAGTTTCTAGCTATTCCAAATAAGGCTGCTATGAACATAGATGAGGAGGTGTCCTTGTGGTTTGGTGAGGAATCGTTTGAGTGGATACCCAGAAGTGGTATGGCTGAGTCTTGAGGTGGGGCTATTCCAAGTTTTCTAAGATATTGCCAGACTGATTTACACAGTGGTTGTACAAGTTTTTACTCCCACCAGCAATGGAGGAGTGTTCCCCTTTCCCCACAGGCTCTCCAGCATGTGCTGTCATTTGAGTTTTTGATCTTAGCCATTCTGACAGGTGTGAGATGGAAACTTAGAGTCATCTTGAATTGCATTTCTCTGATGATTAAGGATGTTGAGCATTTCTTCAAATATCTCACTGCCATTAGAGATTCTTCCTTTGTGAATTCTCGGTTTAGCTCTGTTTCCCATGGCACAAAAGTTTGATATCTTAAAGGGATGTAAGAAATCATCTGTCAAGTCTTTCATGTCACTGAGTGGCATAAGGAGCTGCAGGTACCCAAGTTGACCCTTTTATATGCAGCACTAGAGCTTGTGACTCTCAGTGCCCATCTGAGCAGGGTAAATACATCTGGAAGAAGCAAGCACAGGTGTGGGGCTCTCTAGTGAGAGGCTCTGCAGTACAGAATATGATTTCTGCACTGATGCTTCCAACATTAAAATGTCACTTCACTAAAGAAATACATACAAGTAAACCAAAGGGACATTATGCCACCATGTACCACAAGAGGAAGAAGGTAGGAAGATACTGACAATTCTTCATCCCTTCCTATTCCCACATGTATCTTAATATTTATCATAATGGAATTCTGCTGAAGAGAGAGCCAGTAATGTAATAGAATGTTATAGTGTGATATTTTTTCATGTTTTTGGTTCACTTTTCTTCCATCAAGCAAAAGGCTTAAGGGTGTGTCACTGAGCTTAAAGACGTCAACATGGTGGAGATCTCAAAAATAAATGCCCAGTCTGCAGAAGCAGATTAAGGTAGTACTAAAGCTATAAGTCCTTTGAGAACTAATGTCAGGTTTACAGCCTTCCATCATGAGGGAAACAACATGATAATGATTCAGTGTGGCTCAATGCAATGAAGCAAGGCCAGTATTACGATGGATGGCTTGAAAAACCCATTGAATAACTAAATAGATCGTCTCTCAGTCGGACTGCCGCCACTGGGAATGCTTAGTCCTAAAACTCTGTAAAGAAAGGTCAGGAATGGTAAGAAAATATTCTGCAGACTCATTCACATTGTGGAGGAATTGCTTCAGGGTCTTCCAGTCTGAGTCACTAGTCTACACTCTTATTGCTAAGAGGTGTGGTGTGTTGTCTCACAGGGAGTTGAAAGTGAGGGGAATAAGGTTCCCTGCACAAATGACACTGTAGAATCCACATGTAAATTATCCAAACTGAGAGAGTCAACTTCCCCTTCCTATAACAAAAGGGCTCTAGGAATGAAGTATACATGGTCAAACATGGCAGAGGTGAGATTAACCTGACTTCCTGTATTCACATATCTGACAAAAGGGAGAATAAACTCATCTAAGGTGGGAAGCCTAGGAAGGGGATCACCTGAAAAAACAGGGTGGCTCTATGGTGCCATTGCTGCCTCAGGAAGAGGGCTGGCAACCTGGAAACCCTTGGACTCTCCCTTCTCCTTTGGAGAAAGTCTGACTCTGGTGGGATGTGAATGTCAAGATGTTTCAGCCTGATGTTATTAACATGAAAGCCATTTAAATTTCCTGCTCTTGCACTTACGAAACAGACTTTGGAATATTATCTGATGCCATGTGCAGCCTTAATTGCAGGAAAGAGGATACGCTGCTCATAAGATTTGAAGTATTGCTAATGTCATAGTAGTTATTTTGTATTATGGATAACAACATGGTATTTCACCACAGTTTATCTTTCCATATAGCTATCTCCAAGGGGAGACTTTGCTGATCCTTTGCTAGCTCCCAGTTTGAACATAATAATCATAGCAACTAAATTCAATGTAGTAGGTCCCCAGGATTTAATTTTTATGTCACCTCTATGAATAGTCAGTCCAATTTTACAGATGAGGAACATGTAAATAGAAGAAGGTGTGCCACTTGCCCAAGATCGACCCTGTCAACTGAGAGGAAGCCTGAACTTTGATCTCAGAGTTAGCTTCCTAATTCTAGACCATAACTACCACCTTATACAGTCATTCTATTTATTACAGACTAAAATATATTATCTACTAGTCTCAAATTTAAACAGAAAATATGAAAATGGAAAGCTTTTCCCAAAGTACTCCTGAAGCACAAACTAATGTGATATAAAGTAACTTGAAGAGAAAGCCAGTAACTATTATGCAGTGTCTCCTCTTATTCCCTTGGTGGGAATAATCATATAAAATGCTTGATTGAGTAAGGCTGTAGATATTCTACCTTGGGTACTATAGCAACATACTATATGTGCACAGTCTTACTATTCAAAATTCCTGAAATTATTGCATTTAAAACCATAACTGTCCCCCATGAACTTCAGATAAGGGCATAGAGGCTGGGACTTATATATGAAAAGTTTGGAATTCTGTTTGTATATTTGGGTTTAGAAGCTTGTGGTTATCCCTGCACATTTTGTACCATGGTGATTGGCTAGGGTCCTCAGCTTCAAGGGCTGAGGTCAGAGGTTGGAAGTGGTCCAGACATGGACGGCTCAGGGAGGCTTGTGAAAACCAGCCTGCCAGCATGCTGTTTCTAGACAGTTGCATGAGTAGAGAGTACCAAAGACCCTGGTTTTATTATTGAATTTCCTCCAAGATCTCAGATGGTCTCTCCCTGTTGGAGACTGAATACTCCCGTGTTCGAGCTGATGGATTGTGAAGGCCACATATTCCAAAAGACATAAGAAGATGGATGCAAAGCCAATCTAGCTATGCATATGTTATAGGATTATTTAGGATTATTCAATTATTTACCAAAATAACTGTTCCATAAACACTTAAAAGGACCAAGAATAAAACATAACCATACTATTAAATAGGTAATGTTTTAGATCCTGTTGCTAGACGCAACTGAGTTCAAATCTGGCTTTTACATGCACTAGCCATAATATCTTAGGAAATCTTGCTCATTCTCTCTGTGTGTGTTCCTCTATATCTCAAATGGGGTAATAGTAGTTCACACTAAATGAAGACATTCTGGGGAATTTAAACCTGTAATGTATACAAAATTTTTAATGAAGTGCAGAAACCTAAGTAAGCAGCAATAGCTATCATTAAATTTTTTTTTGTTAGAAATAGTCAAGCCATTCTATTAAATCCAGACTCAGTATCCTACCACAAATTAGAGTGAGGAAGAAAGAGAGTTTATGTAGGCTTCATTGATGAATTAACATTGAGGATGAGTCTTGAAGAAATGAACAGAATTTCAATAGAGACCAAAAGGTACTCTTGGAAAAAGAAATGAAATTTCTGTGGTGTTGTGATCTTTACAGACAGCTAGTAAAATTGGTCTGTACTCACTAAAAAGACTTAACGTAAAATTGGTTGATGACTGCTAAGCCAAGAACTAAAACTAGTGGACAGATTGGGACACTAAAGGGGAAAAATAACCCTACGAGTGACAATAGGTAAGGCTGGGAAATGATGAATGGGTGCAGGAGGGAAGGCTTCAGGGGCAGGAATAACTATCAGAGTTCTGTGGAGACTTAGAGAAGGGCCTCTTGTTTGAATGTATGTCAAAGTGGAGCTCAAGTCCCAAATGGAGACAGAGATGGCCACTCAAATAACCCAAAGAGTAAGCATGTGAAATGTGTAGTCATTAGGGGAAAGATAAACCTTGAATTAAGTCTCCCCCTACCAGCATAAGCCTGAATCACAAGAATTGTAATCCTATGTTTCCATACTTGCAAATTAAAAACCATAATGTCGATCTTATAACATTGGTATGTGAGTCTAGAAGTGACTAATGCACTAAAATGCTTAGGAAACTGACTGGATAATCACCTATATGTACATATGAGACTATAGAAACTGGTCAATACAAATTCAATATCAGAGAAAATAGTAGGATTGTCATCAAATTACTTCCCACTACTCAGAGGCATCAGAGATATTGTACAATTCAAGTTGAATATCGGAAGAGCCAAATAATGTCAGTGTCAGATCAATTTAATTTTCCTTATTTGAAGACTATTAGACTAGGTCTTTTAGAGAGAGATAAAAATACAAAATTCAACTGAACTGACTGTGCTTTTTTATGTTCTTATGGTGTTCGTAGGGTCAGGCAGCAAGAAATTGTTTTGAGCAGCGTGCCCCACAGGAATGTTTTATAGACAGCTATTAAGTGTTCAATAAAATAAATAGGTTTGGTAAATACTGAATCAAACAGGTTACTTTGTGGTAGAACTTCTTAGATATTTCTAATAATGTAATATGAATAAGTAAAAATCAGTATAATAGAATTTATTCTTATTTTGCCACAGAGGTTAAAAGATGGTGTGTATTTTGTGTAGGGTACGTGTAGGCAGGTATACATACAGGTATACATCTATACTTGTGGTGTATTTCTGCCATGTTGTATGTGTAGAATTCAGAAGACAGCTCAAGGTGTCAGAAGTCACCTTTCACCTTGTTTGAGAGAGGATTTCTTGTTTGCTGCTGCACACCCCTGTCTAGCTGGCTCATGAGCTTCTACAGCAGAGGTTCTCACCCTTCCTAATGCTCTGACCCTTTACTCCCTCAGGTTGTGGTGACCCTCAACCATAAAATTATTTTTGTTGTTGCTTCATAACTGTAATTGTGCTACTTTTATGGATCATAATGTTAATATCTGTGTTTTCTCATAGCCTTGGGCAACCCCTGTGAAAAAGTTGTTAGACTCTAGAGTGGTTGCAACCCACAGGTTGAGAACCACTGTTCAACATTCTCCTATCTCCATCTCTCATGCAGGATGCTGGGATTACAGTTGTAATTTCACTACCATTTCTGGCTTTAAGTGGGTTCTATGTATCCAAACTCAGGTCCATATGTTTGCATACAGGGTGCTTCACTCACTGAGCCATCTCCCAAGCCTGCCATAGAGTTTTACTAAGAGTAGAAGAACACTATTTGAGAATTAGATGTCGAGACATTATATTCTGTCAGAGATATGGCTTTTATGGAGAGATTATTAAATCTCATGTAGAAAAACATCATGCTATTTCACAAGGTAAGAGTTTGAGGATTGCTACTTAATACCTTTATTTATGATCTGGACAACAGGAATCAAGGGAATAGTGATTAGACATTATGTTGGACAGAGCTTCTTTTTACTTGGAAAATAAAAATAAAATTCAAACGACATTTAAGAAAGCATTTTATTATATTAATTTTGAGTTGTTTAGGAATCAAGAGGGTGTTATAGATCTAAGAAGATACTCTTAAAAGTGTGTTGCAAGTTAGTATGAATGTTGAGTCAGATATAGACCTTTAAACTCATGGAGATGGTTAGATAGTAGAATGTTAAAGTCAGGGGCCAAATATGTATAAACTGGACATTGGGAAGGTATACTGGACCATTTAACTCTCATAAATGTGGAATATTTATATCTGTTGTTTTGTATAGTATTTACTGTTATAAGAGAAGGAACCATCTGTTGGACTGAAAGGGGAAACTGCTGGGGGGAAGAGGGTGGAAGGGCGGGATAGGAAGAGGGAATAGGGAGGGGTTTGTTACTGAGATGTAACTTGAAGAAAAAAAAATAAAGTATTTAAAAAAAAAAGAAAGCATTTTATTAAAAAAGGAATAAAGATCATTAGGGAGACAAAAAAGATGATTTTTCTATAATACATAAGCTTTTTTGGAGAAAAGAGAAAGACTGATGAACATGCATATGTCTTTAAAGAGACTGGATCTTAAATACAAGTGCAATGAGAAAAACATCATCAGAGAAATACTTACTTGGCATTAGCCAAATTTATCATAACAAAAAGCTCAGAGTCGTAGTGTGATAGATCCATCAGACTGGGGTGATTTTATTTTCGAGTGTTGGCACTTCACACACTTACTCCTTTGTGCTATATGTCATTCAAAAGAGGCTTTGAGTTGCTCTTAAATGCAATAACTTCAAAGCCCAGGGACTCCCAGCAAAGTCCCAGTTTGAGTTATTCCTAAACAGTAGTGTGAGTGGCCTTGAAGTGGATCTTATAAAGAAGATCTCCTGCCTTTCTAGCTCAAGCCTGTGAAGGTATACAGGATCTGACACTATCCTGCCTACTCGTGATTCTAAGTGTAGGGATTACTTGTGATTAGTGCATCTCTAGGCCACAGTGGTAGATATTGAAGGTTGCAGTCCCTTCTTGTTTTTGTTCCAATGACTTGAAGTTTTTTATGGAGATATGATATCCTAAGAGTGCCTCTTAGATAGTTGACTCACAATGCATCGACTAAAGTCTTGTGTGTACCTGAACATGCATGTGCTGAAATATCCACGCATATGAGCACAAGCAATATGGAAGGAAATCTATGAAAGTGCAGGGGGTTCTGGAAAACAAAATGAAATTTAAAGGATATTTTTAAAATGACATTTTGTAAAAAGTAGAATAGAGATCATTAGGGAGATGAAAAAGATGCCTTTTGTATAAGCTTTGTAGACAAGAAGAGCTTGGCACTTGGAATGAAGAACGTTTGTAATGAACTAGAGGACTTCTAAGACAGGTAACCAAGTAAAGGACATGAAAACATTTTCACATGAGGATGGGGTATGTGTTGGAAGATTGCTAACCTGGAATAAATAAAACCAGGATAAACAGAGTTCTTGTATTACTTAGAAAGATATGAAGAGTCGAGATTAGGAGACAGTCAACACTGAAGTTAAGAAATAAATTACATTAACAAAGCTGTCCAACAGAGGACAAGACTGTCTTATACAAAGGAATCTTAAAAATAAAATTATTTTTTATACTTTGTGACAGGTGTTATGTAAAGCATATTGCATGAATTAGCTTCTTAATCTTCTCAAAATTCTTGTGAGAGAAGAACTGTTATCTTCACACTAAGAATGGATAGCAGGATGTTGGAGAGGATTGATTATTAGTAAATAGAGGAATGCAGATTTGATCTTGTACGACACTGCCACATGTGAAAGTGTTTATTGCCATTTTGGGGTGTTTTAATCACAACCTTAGCTGTTAGAAAATGTGTTGATTTCAAGAGTTTTCTATAATATTTCTTTTTAAAATTTATTTATTTGCTTCAGTTTACATCTCCATCATAGTGTCCTCTTTCCACCCCTCCCAGTCCCGCCCTCCCACCCTCTACCCCCTAACCCTTCTATCCCACTCCTCTGGAGTGGAGTGTCCCTACATAACATTCTCCTGCCCCAGTTCAGCAGTCATATTTCTAATGCTTTTCACCAAATTTTTGTTGTATTGATGACTGGAACATTGAATTGACCTCTTAACCATTGTTGGCCATTGGATCTACATGCCATTTTTTTTTTCAGCTTGAACACAGTTGTGAAGGAATTACAGTACTCCATAGGAGGTCAGTAAGCTTGGGAGAGGGGATGTTAAATAATCAGAGCTATAGGGAAAATCAAAGGAGGCTATGGTCATTTGGCCAGGGCCAACTTGGTGGTATTCAGTATGCAAAGGGTTAAGGGAGTAAAAAGTCATCTCATGGAGACTATAACAAGAAACTCATTTCAGGGAAGGAACTTCTCAGAAACAAGGTCTGTGTGGCAAAATATACTGAAAAACCAATTATTTGAGGCACAGTGAGTAGAACACCTAGAACAAGGCAGTGTTAGGGTGAGGCAATACCCATTGCCCTTCCAGTGACCTTGGCAAGGCTAGGCACTAATGAACCAGAATGCTAGAAAGCATATGTGTACGTGGCCCTCTTCATACTCTCCTGTTAATGGTCATCAGTACCTGAAGGTGAAATCTGAGCTATTTTCACTTAGGGAAAGCTTTAAACTAAGTTTGACAACTGTGATGATAGGGGTTCTCAGGTAGCCAGACATATGAGACTGCCAAAGATAGCCTCAGGAGATCCCTTCCAAAGACATGAGCTCATGGCTTTCAATGACCACAGAAGCTCAAAATCCCCATTAATAAAATCACCTGGAAAAAAAAATCAATGTTCTTGTTGAACAGTTTTACTATATTAATTTTAGTAGCAAGAAGTCAGTTTCTACTTTAACATGGAGAGAAACTGCACATTCTTACAAAAGGATTCTTTTTTAACCTCTGGGAGGACTCTTTTCTGCTTTGTGGAAATTTATACTAATTTCATGCCCCCACACTTCATAGCTTGTTATCTGGTCCATTACCCCGACATGTAACTTGATAAAGCTTAGGCTCCTGTGATACTGGTTTTCAGCTCTGGCTTCTTCCCAGCTGCTGCTTTGAAGTACCAGATAACATTCTTAGCCTTACATGGAGCTCCTGGCTTGCTGTTCAACTTCTCCTTGTCCTGTGGCTTTTCCAACTTCTTGCTGTGTGGTTCTATGGTAATCGTGCCCTTTCTCAGCTTTTTAAAGAGGGGAGACCTAGGTTTTTTCAGGTGGCTAATCTTTCCATTTGCAGAATTGTGTAATGATTCAGGAAATAGTTCTTTTACTCCTTAAGCATTTAAAGTTTGTTCTTTATATATGCAGGGATGTCACTGGGCTATGCATATGAGTTTTAGGGGTGTCTCATGTAGCCCCTGTGAACACGGATACTGCCTATGCTCTTTCACAAACAGACTAAAGCCTCTTTTCTTCATGTGGCACCCTGAGGCTTCCAGTCTTGCTTTTTATCCAAAGGCATCCTCTGCACAGGGAATCCAGAGCAGGCATGGCTCAATGGCTGGCATTTGGGAAAAGCCAGAAATCTCACTAGGCAACATTACAGGCTACCTAAAACCGGGGGGTGGGGGATGTTGGGGGGTTGGGAGGAGTGTCAACCTTCTGTGGACAAAGCATGTTTTGGCTTATACCCTTAGAGAAATGGAACTGTTAATACCAAAAGGTTTCTGAAAGTTGTTTATGGCTAGTCAGTATTGAGAATTTTCATTGCCTGTACTATTTTAATGGGATATTAATTTGGGAGAGGGAAAAAAGTCACCTCCTATTTCACCTACTTAGAACAAATTGCTTCTGTGAATTTTAGGAATGATTTCATAACACATTTAATGAGAAGGTTAGAGGACGGAATCTAACAGGTGACTAAAGTGCTAACACATGCTTAAAAATTGGTAAAATAAGGAATAAATCTTATGCTGCATTTTGAAAAGGAAAAGAGGCGAAGTCAAAATTGCGAGTGGAACCAAGGAGGAATCTACTCAGCATGCACAGTATGTGTAGTAATGGAGCAAAGTTACTCACAGGTGTTTGCAGTGCCTTTGGGGATGGGGAGGTATGAGCCAGGACTCCAAGGTCGGCCCTGGTAATTCTTCTTGCATTTCCCACAGTCTGGACCTGTCGTGTTGTGCTCACATTCGCATGTCAGTTTGCTGTTGTCGTACACACACACAGTGGCATGAAGGTTGCACTTGCACCTAGGCAGAGGAGAGACAAAGGGTTCACTGTCAGTCAAGTTGGTCTTAGCAGCCTAGCTATGGGGTAAGAGTAGGGAGAACATCATGTGTAGTTCTCTAACCATAGAGACCTGCAGGCTCAGCCGTAAGGATCTCTCCAACAAATGCCTTTTGGAGAAGGGCCTGTTGAGATGTAGTCACCTGCACTCTACATTCTGAGGAAGCCCAACACTAGTCCACTCTACGTGGGCCTGCAGCTCTCCTTGGTCATCTGTGCTCCTAAAGACTTTCCTCCAGGTGCACCACCGGGGGATCCAAGATGGCGCAGCCGTACGGACGCATTTTGAACTTGGGGAAAACAGCCATAAAAGCACAGAGTTGCAGGACGCTGTGCAAAAATCTGAGGGACTAGACCCGCTGGGGTCTCATCCAGCTCCCAAGGGACCATTAAAAGTCCCTGGGCAAGGCTCTCCCCCCACCTCTCTTGGACACAGAAGCCGCTGAATCTGGGAATCAGGTACTCCCATTGGGAGAGACACCAGGTAAGATCGACTCTAATACCCAGTGGGCAGATTTGGACCCCACACAGGATCACTCACCAGCCTACTGGGCACCCCACACCCCACACGGACCTTCCAGCTATTTAGAAAAGGTTGCGGACCCATGGGAGTCTTAGCAATGGCGGCAGTGGCGCACGCTGTGGGGGGTCGGAGGCAGCGACAGCGGCAGATTCGGACCCCACACGGGTTCACTCACTAGCCTACTGGGTCCCACACACCCCACGTGGACCTTCCAGCTATTTAGAAAAGGTTGCGGACCCGTGGGAGTCCTAAGCAGAGTGCTGAAGCAGCACCACAGGTAGTGGGACAGAGGCGTGTGTGCATGCAGTGAAACAGCAGGGTGGAAGTACGCACAGCTAAGTAGCGGGGTGTGGCGTGCACAGAGGCGTGGCTCGCTGCAGGGGTGCACAGAGGCTGAGGGTTCCAAAATGTGGAGGCCAGAAGCCAGGGGGCCCACAACTGTAATCTGGAAAGCCCAGACATATCAGGCATGGAGTTGGGCCCTCTCAGACTCCTTGGGGACCTCCAGAGTCCACAGAATCTGTGCCTGGGCAAACAGGACCATACCACCAGAGCCACTGCAGGCTGAACTCTCAGTGTGCAACATAGAGAGGTCTGACTTGGGAGCAGTGAAACAGTCCCGGGCCATTCCTCATTAACTGGGAATAGGCTGCACCAGCTTACAGTGCTTCAGGCTATTAGAAGCACAGTGACCCTGAGATCCCTCTGTAAGCAACGACAGATCGACAAGCAATTAGACTGCTACACCAACGTGCCCCCGTGGATCCAAGCCCAGAAGACAATGGGAGCAGACAGCTAAAAACATCCATATGGCCAAAGATCCAAGAAAAAACAGAAATCAAGGAAGTATGACCCCAACAAAGCAAAACTATCCTAGTTCATCCAATTCTGATGACCTCACCACAGCAGAAACATATGAAAACAATGACAATTCTACATTATGGAAAGTGATAAAGTCCCTTCAAGAAGAACTTAAATCTATGAAGTAATTCAAAGAAGCTACAATTTCACAAGCGAAAACAACGGATAACACCATTAGAGAGCTCCAAGCCAAGGTGGCTCAACTTGAACAGGAAAAAGGACAGGGCAATGAAAGATTTCCAGGCAAAGACAAGCAAACTGGAGCAGGAAATGTACGAAATGAATAAAACCATTCAAGACATGAAAAATGGAAACGGAAACAATAAAGAAAACACAGTCAGAGTTAAGAGTGGAAATGGAGAATCAAGGGAAGAGAACAGGAACTATGGATGTGAGTATCAAAAATAGGATGAAAGAGATGGAAGACAGGATCTCAGCATGGAAGATTCGATGGAAGAAATCAGTACAGCATCCAAAGAAAATGAGAAGGCTAAAAAAATCTCTCACCCACAACATCCAAGAAATCAAGGACTCAATGAAAAGACGGAGCCTAAGAATTATAGGCATAGAGGAAAGGGAAGACTCCAGGCTCCAAGGTCCAGGAAATATCTTCAACGAAATCATAGAAGAAAACTTCCCAAACCTGAAGAAAGAGATGCCAATAAAAATCCAAGAGGCTTACAGAACACCAAACAGATTAGATCAGAAAAGAAACTCCTCTCACCACATAATAACTGAAACACCAAATGTACAGAACAAAGAAAGAACATTAAAAGCTGTAAGAGAAAAAGGTCAAGTCACATACAATGACAGAGCCATCAGAATTACACCTGACTTCTCCTCAGAAACTGTAAAAGCTAGAAGGGCCTGGACAGATGTCCTACAAGCCCTGAGAGAACATAGGTGCCCAGCCAGACTACTATACCCAGCAAAACTCTCTATAAACATAGATGGAGAAAACAAGATATTCCATGACAAAATCAAATTTAAACAATATCAACCCACAAACCCAGCCCTACAGAAGATCTTAGAAGGAAAATTCCAACTCACAGAAGAAAACTACACCCAAGAAAACAGAGGAAATAGAAAACTCCACAACAACAAAACCAAAAGAGGCACAGGATGATCACCTACACCAAACTAATGGGAAATAGCAACCCCTGGTCACTAATATCCATCAACATCAATGGACTCAACTCCCCAATAAAAATACACAGGCTTACAGATTGGATCTGTAAACAAGACCTGTCTTTTTACTGCATACAAGAAACCCATCTCATCTAGAGTCTCATAATTAAATTTTGAGTTGTTTAGGAGTCAAGAGAGTGTTATAGATCTAAGAAGATACTTTTAAAATTGTGTTGCAAGTTAGTATGAATGTTGAGTCAGATATAGAACTTTAAATTCATGGAGATGGTTAGATAGTAGAATGTTAAAGTCAGGTACCAAATACATATGGACTGGTCATTGGGAATGTATGCTAAGCCATATAACCCTCATAACTGTGGCCTAATTACCTCTGTTGTTTTGTATTGTATTTATTATTATAAGAGAAAGAGCCATTTGTTGGACTGAAAGGGAAAACTGTAGGGGGAAAATAAGATATACCTTAAACTTAAAAGAAAAAAAAAGGGAAGAGGATGGGGGATGAGGGTGGGAGGGTAGGACTGGAGGGGGTAATAGGGAGGGGACTGCGATTGAAATGTAACTTGAAGAAATAAAAAATAAAGGGGAAAAAAAAGAAACCCATCTCACTATCAAAGATAGACACTATCTCAGAGTAAAGGGCTGGGAAAAGGTTTTCCAAGGAAATGGACCCAGGAAGCAAGCTGGAGTAGCTATCCTAATATCAAACAAAATAGACTTCCAACTGAAGTTAATAAAAAAAGACAGAGAAGGGCATTACATACTCATTAAAGGGAATATTCATCAAGAGGACATCTCAATATTGAACATCTATGCCCCAAATACAAAGGCACTTACATTTGTAAAAGAAACGCTTCTAAAACTTAAATCACACGTTGATCACAACACATTAGTAGTGGGAGACTTCAAGACCCCACTCGCAACAATGGACAGATCATCAAGACAGAAGCCAAACAGAGAAATAATAAGTCTAACAGAGATCGTGAACCAAATGGACCTAACAGATATCTACAGAATGTTTCACCCAAACACAAAGGAATACACCCTCTTCTCAGCACCTCACGGAACCTTATCCAAAATCGACCATATAGTTGGACACAAAGATAGCCTCAACAGATACAAGAAAATTGAAATAACCCCTTGTATTTTATCAGACCACCATGGAATAAAGCTGGACTTAAACAGCAAAAGAATCAACAGAAAGCCTACACACACATGGAAATTGAACAACTCTTTACTGGACGACCACTGGATCAGGGAAGAAATAAAGAAGGAAATAAAAGACTTCTTAAAATCCAATGAAAATGAAGGGACAACATACCTAAACCTATGGGACACATGAAAGCTGTGCTATGAGGAAAGTTCATAGCACTAAGTGCCTTCAAAAAGAAAATTGTGACAGCTCATATTAGCAAATTAACAGCTAAACTGGGTGAATTGGAGAAAAAAAAAAAAAAAAGAAGCAAACAATCCCAAGAGGAGCAGAAGGCAGGAAATCATCAAACTTAGGGCTGAAATCAACAACTTAGAAACAAAAAGAGGAAATCCAGAGAATATTTGGGTCCTACTTTAAAAATCTATATTCCACCAAATTTGAAAACTTAAGCAAAATGGAAAATTTTCTCGATAGATTCCACCTACCAAAATTAAATCAAGATCAGATTAACAGATTAAACAGCCCAATAACCCCTAAGGAAATAGAAACAGTCATTACAAATCTCCCAACCAAAAAAAAAAAAAAAAGCCCTGGGCCAGATGGCTTTAGCACAGAATTCTACCAGACCTTCAAATAGGAGCTAACACCAATACTCTTCAGACTCTTCCACCAAATAGAGTCAGAAAGAACACTGCCAAACTCATTCTATGAGGCCGCAGTCACCCTGATTCCTAAACCACACAAAGACCCAGCAAAGAAAGAGAACTTCAGACCAATCTCCCTCATGAACATAGATGCAAAAATACTTAATAAAATACTAGCAAACCAAATTCAAGAACACATCAAAAGTATCATACACCAAGATCAAGTAGGCTTCATCCCAGGAATGCAGGGATTGTTCAACATAAGAAAGTCTATCAACGTAATTCACCATATAAACAAGATGAAAGAAGAAAAACCACATGATAGTCTCGCTGGATGCAGAAAAAGCATTTGAAAAAATCCAACACCCCTTCATGCTAAAAGTTCTGGAAAAACGGGCATACAAGGACCCTACTTAGAAATAATAAAGGCAATATACAGCAATCCAATAGCCAACATCAAATTAAATGGAGAGAAACTTGAAGCATTTCCTCTAAACTCAGGGACAAGACAAGGATGTCCACTTTCACCATATCTCTTCAATTTAGTACTTGAAGTTCTTGCTAGAGCAATAAGACAACTAAAAGTGATCAAGGGGATACAAATTGGAAACGAAGAAATCAAATTATCCCTATTTGCAGATGATATGATAGTATACATAAGCAACCCCAAAAATTCCACCAGAGAACTCTTACAGCTGATAAACACCTTCAGCAAGGTGGCTGGATACAAAATTAACTCAAAAAAATCAGAAGCCTTTCTATATACAACAAACAAATAGGCTGAAAAAGAAATAAAGGAAACAACCCCCTTCACAATAGCCACAACCAATATAAAATACCTGGGGGTAACACTAACCAAGCAAGTAAAGGATCTGTACAACAAGAACTTCAAGCCCTTGAAGAAAGAAATGGAAGAGGCCTTTAGAAGATGGAAAGATCTCTCATGTTCATGGATAGGTGGGATCAATATAATAAAAATGGCCATCCTACCAAAAGCAATATATAGATTCAATGCAATTCCTATCAAAATACCAATAAAATTCTTTATAGACATGGAAAGAGCTATTCTCAATTTCATATGGAACAACAACCAAAAAAACCAGAATAGCTAAATCAATCCTGTACAATAAAAAAACTTCTGGAGGTATCACTATCCCAGATTTCAAGCTGTACTACAGAGCAATAATAGTAAAAACAGCATGGTATTGGTATAGAAACAGACCAGTAGATCAATGGAATCGAATTGAAGACCCAGAAATGGACCCACACACCTATGGCCACCTAGTTTTTGACAAAGAAGCCAAAATGGCACAATGGAAGAAGGACAGCATCTTCAACAAATGGTGCTGGTCCAACTGGATGTCCACTTGCAAAAGAATGAAATTAGACCCATACTTACCACCTTGTACAAAACTTAAATCCAAGTGGATGAAAGACCTTAACATAAGGCCGGTCACACTAAATCTACTAGAAGAAAAAGTGGGAAAAACCCTCGAACTCATTGGCACAGGTGACAACTTCCTGAACAGAACACTAACAGCTCAGGAGTTGATACCAACAATCAATAAATGGGACCTCATGAAACTGAAAAGCTTCTGTAAGGCAAAAGACACTGTCATTCGATCAAAACGGTAGCTTACAGACTGGGAGAAAATCTTCACCAACCTCACATCTGACAGAGGGCTAATATCCAAAATTTGCAAAGAACTCAAGAAATTAAAAACCAAGAAACCAATAATCCAATCAAAAAATGGGGGACGGAGATAAATAGAGAATTCACAAAGGAGGAATCCCTAATGGCCGAGAAACACCTGAACATCCTTAGTCATCAGAGAAATGGAACTCAAGATGACTCTGAGATTCCATCTCACACCTGTCAGAATGGCTAAGATCAAAAGCTCAAATGACAGCACATGCTGGCGAGGGTGTGGAGAAAGGGGAACCATCCTCCATTGCCAGTGGGAGTGTAGGCTTGTGCAACCACTATGGAGGTCAGTATGGAGATATCTTAGAAAGCTTGGAATAGCTTTGCCTCAGGATCCAGCCATACCACTTCTGGGTATACATCCAAATGACTCCTCTCAGAATCATAAGGAAGTCTCCTCATCTATGTTCATAACAGCTTTATTTGTAATAGGTAGAAACTGGAAACAACACAGATGTCCCTCAACTGAAGAATAGATTAAAAAACGGTGGTACATCCATACAATGGAATATTACTCAGCTATCAGAAACAATGAAATTATGCAATTTGCAGCCAAATGGATGGAACTACAGAAGCTCATCCTGAGTGAGCTAAACCAGACTCAGAAGGATGCTCATGGTATCTATTCACTTATAGTAGGATTTTAGCTATATAGTACAGGATATCTGTACTACAACCAATACAACAAAGGGAACATGGACTAGACTTTTTTGTTTGTTTGTTTTTGTTGGTTTGTTGGTCTGTTTTTTAGTTTTCCCTCCCTAGCAATGAGACACTTTTCGCTGGTGGTGCTGCCTTGTAGGCCCCCAGTGTATGAAGAGGCTCTTGGCCCTCACATGACTTCTGAACTGGGGCGAGGGACTGTTATGTATGGACACTCTACTCCAGAGGAGTAAGATGGAAAGGTTAGGGGGTAGAGGATGGGAGGGCAGGGCTGGGAAGGGGGGAAAGAGGACAATATGATGGAGATGTAACATGAAGCAACAAATAATAAATTTATTAATAAAAAAAAAGACTTTCCTCCAAAGTCACCCAAAATATTGTCTTTGGGGGATGGTTCATCTGTGATATCAGGAATCTGACAGGTTCATGATTTTCTCTGGTTTTAAAAAAATGCTGTCTTTTTAATATCATTAAAACAATTTTTATTTGTTAAACAAAAAAGACATGACAAGTGCTGTAACAACTTGCTACTCAGTATGTTCCTAAGGACTCAACAGATTATAATCAGACTTTCTCACACTAGGACTAAATAATCACAGGAACTTTTTCATCAAGTTCTCCCGTCATGACCCTAGGGGAATAAGAGAGCAATCTTCATACTTCCTACTTGCAACATATATGACAATTACTAGAGCCCTATGACACAGACCAACTGACTCTAGCAAGAGATGCTTAGAATCCTACAAAACACAAAACAGACAAACGTTTTTGTGTCCGTGATTTGTGGCCACTGACTTTGACATATTAGAATTTTGATATATTAGAAGCAACAATGGAACACAAGACTTCCCTAACCCATTCCTAGATTCAAATTCTTTGACTGAAATTGTGAAGATTAACCTGCTGTTTGTCAAGGCAGCAGGTGACAAATGGTCTCATATCCTTTTCAGGCCATATCCTCTGGAAAGGTAAAAGCTACATTTGCAGGATGACCATGAAGAGGAATGTGCCCACACAGAGCAAAATGACCATGAATAGAGATATATACCCACGCAGAGAGGACTAAGGATAAAATACCAGCATATGTCAGATTCAGAAGCTGAATTGTCACCTGTGTGTAGGTGTGTTAAAATGAGAGTCTTCTGGAAACGAGGTAAGAATAACCAGATTCAAGTTTCATAAAGATGAATACTGTGGTGTTTTGTGATTTTCTTTGGGGATGAAGTCATAAGCCAGAAAAAAAAAAACCAACAGAATGCTTTTTCATAGATGGGAAATGAAATTGATTAATTAATGATGTTATTTCTACAATATCTGCATGACAATAGCTATTCTCTTTTGATGCAAATGGGCTCTTATTTTTGACAAGGAAGAAAAAGAATGGGTATGACTGTGACCTAGAGTTTCTTGGGTCTCTTCTAAGAAGCAGTTATCATTCAGTCAAATCTCTCTGGGAAGACCAAGCCTCAGTTTCCTAGTGGCTCTCCCATAATGAGTAATACTCCTGGCTATACTTCTTCCTCTGTGTACTTATTATTATGATAAGATGGAATGGTCATGTTAGTATCATAGAAGTCAAACTTAAATACATAAATTGCATTTTTGCACACTCACGTTATCACCTTCTGCCTAAAAGGAAGTAGAAAAGTAATTTGTTTAAACAAAACGTGTTTAATTGTGAACCAGGCCCTAGAACAATCTCTGATACACAAAGTTACGTGTGCCTGTGTATTTTATTAAAAGACCTTTGTCTTTCCTGACATTAGCACCTTTATTTATGGATGTGTTTATACATATGGAGGATGTTTGAAACCCAAGTGAGAGAATCACCAGCTCCTACTGATTTAACATCCTACGGATGTTAAACATCTCAAATGAGGAAATGAACAATGTGACCGCAAAGAATATGCTTGTTTCCTGTTTGGAGACTGAAAATGCAAACAGTCAGTGTGAACTGGATTATATATCTTGCAACTTTTAATATGTGCATACTCATAGCTGTTCTTTGAGGTCCAGGCAATTTCCATTCTAAAGACATTATATTAGCTGAGAAAGATAGTCTTTGAATAACAAAAAGGAGGTGAGAAGAGAATAGATGGATTGTTGCTACTATCTTTTCTCAGATTTCTGGCAGTAAAGGATTCATTCTCACCTGTCTAAAAGCTCGTTATTGAAGAAGGTTCAGCTCAGTACATTACCCTTAACTAAAGTGTATATACATCCCTGGCATGACTTCTTATTAATTTGCTTCCATGTTTGTTTAATTTTTACTTAACAATTTTAAGTAAATTTTGTTTGTTTAATTGTTACTTAAGGTTCTTTGTATTTTTAATCATTATTAACTCAATGTATGATCCTTTTTATCCTCGGGAAAGAGTAGTGTCTGCCTTGTACCTGGCCTTCTCCAGCTACTTCCTTGTCCTAGGTAGGAGTTTCTGTTGCTATGATAAAGCACAGTGACAAAAAACAACTTCAGATGACAAAGTTTGTTTTGGTTTACAACTTATAGTCTGTCATGCAGGGTATCTGGGGCAGAAGGGAATGCTGCGGTTACGCTTCTCTCTGCACAACCCCAATATTAAGTTTCAATCAGTCTGTTACTCAAATACTTTTTGCCAATTCCTGGCTTAAAACTATTGTTGAGATTTTGTATTATTATCAGAATAGGTCTTAGTAAGCTCTGCAGTATGTCTTCAAATCCCTTTGTAATTTTCCTCTTTTCCAGTTTCGTTGTTAAAACTCCTGACTCTATCCTTGATTCTTTGAACTTTACATTCGGGTACTCTTAAAAAAAGTACTTAGTCTTACTTCACCATTGTATTCTCCATCCCATATCTCTTCCATCTGCACATATTCCTATGCATAATTCTTCTCTTTTGTTGCAAACTTTGAAAGCTCAGAGTCTGGTTCTTACTTGGTATTCAAACAGCTTCTGTCAATCAACTAAGTGAATGCCTTTCCTACCCTATAGAACACTGATCTTCTGTGCATCTGCATGAAGTCCAAGATGTCTCTATGATAGACACAGGTTGCATTTCAGTTGCTTTTCTGCTGTTGCCCTCACTGAGGGGCAACATGTCTACCCATTTGCTGCAACAAACACACCGTACAGCAAGTTGTTTGACACATTATAGGTGCCCAAATGGCATTAGACGATTAAAAAAGTAAATAGAAAATAAGGAAACTCCCCAAAAGTAGAAACTTCATGCGCATGTCATACTGAGTATAGCACAGCAATGGATTAATAGTAGAGTTAGTAGTCATTGGATCATATCAAGCACTCTATGATGTATGCTAAAAACTGCCACATGCCTTGCTACTAGTTTCCAAAAAACTTACTCCTTATTTGGCAAAGAGAATTCGACCAAATTGGTGAGATCTTATAAATCTGATTGAATTTTAATGTAACCTCTTGAGGATTTGCCAGATGATTGAAATTGAACCTAAGTTCTGTTCCATAATGATCCTTAGAGATCTAGGAAAAAGACACAGCTCAGGAGAGAGGAATAATAATATGGTATAGTGTGATCATCGTGGAGCCTGTGTCTTTTATCTTCAAGTCCTCATGCTGGTACGGCAACCCCGGTTTAGCTGGAGCTTGGAGGAGGCTTGTTTTGGCACTGGTTAACACTTCTATGTCCCCAGGAGTAATTCTGATGACCCTGGGTGGATTTCCAGCTGTCCTTCCAAGTCCTTGTGACAGTGATGTGCAAGGACCAAGTGTTGAAAGTGCAAATAGTACCACAACAACTCTGGCTTGTATTTGGAAACAGCTCCCTTACCCTTTCCTCAGCTCACTTTATTCTCATCACTACCATTCCAATCAGAGTCTAAACTCTTTTATTTAGAGCTCTTGCTAACCAGAGTAACTTTTCCTCTAAAGGTAAAAAATAAAAATAAAAATAATGGATTTCAGCGTTGGGAGATTGTTCTCAATTCTTGATGTCATGACCTGTTGGCCTTGTGATGGGCGGAGGGCAGATTTCTGATACATCCCACTTGTCTCTGACAGATTCATTATTCATTTTCATGATTACCTAGCTCCCACGTCTACTGTCACAAGCAGGAGAGGGACTGTACAGGAGGAGATCTAAGTCTCTGCTAATAGTCAAATATCTGGTGCAATGAATTGCTGAGGCTGTTTGCTGATGTTGTTTACATAAAGAGAACTCATACAAGGATGCTGCAGCTAGAACTAACTGACTTGCATCTACCATGAAGAGCTATTTGTGTACAAGTGACAAGTACCAGACACTGTCAAATGAGAGTTTTTCTTTCAGACTTTTAAACAAAAATAAGCTTTATTCTGTGCTCCCTACTTAATGAATACCAGTGTGTTCTTGCTCTCAGTCAGGTCTGTACTTCCTGTATTTTAGTGACCAGCTGTCACGAGTCAATTTAATCTTGCTTATAAAATCTCTCCAACATTTAGTTCTGTGCCACCTGCCAGTAGGTATGAAAAACCCATGCAGTCTGCCCGGTTTTTCTTTATAACTTAATATATCTATTCTGGGCCAGAATTTCCTGCCAGCCAGGGGTCTGTATAGTCTATTAGAAATGTTTCAAACAAGGACTCGGGGACAAGGGAAAACTTTCTATCTAAAAAGTAAAGCGGAAAGCAGGGCCAAGTTCTATCTTGCAGGTCCCGGGCTTTACCTATTTTTTCTCCTGGAAAGATTCATTATAAAGTAAAAGATTTTACTCTTCACAGATATTTCAGACTCAGAGTAGGACCTTAGCAACATGAGGTCCTCCACATGGTCACATGGCTTTGGTATAATTTCCACATGTAAGACTTCATTTATGTGTGAGCATTCACTTAATGAATTCAATGTCAACTCCCCTCTCTGATACCTGTACGAAGGTATGTTTCGGCCACTACCAGACCTGGCCTACATCTACCCTTCATTACAGTTCCCACTTTGGATTACCTCTGATTATATAAACGGTTTTAGAAAATATGTCAGCAATGATTAGAGCACTGTAAATATCTTTTAAAATAGATGAACAATCATAATCAATGAGTCTGTCATGTTTTTTGGCCTCTGCAGCTCTTTATCTCCTTTTACCTTTGACACATGAATTCCTGGTGCTCACCTCTATAGGTTGCTTGAAATGGGACTTGTTACCAAGGAACTTCCACATTCCATGTTCTGGTGCTAGCATTTGAAAATGTGAATCCAAATGCTGACTTTGCCACCTATTTGCTATGAAGTCACAGATGAATTGTTGGCAAATGTTGATTATTAACTTGATGTGATTTAAAAATCATCATGAAAATAAGCCTGTGAGCATGTTTGGTGAGGGAGTGTCTAGATCAGAAGATCCACCCTAAATGTGGGTGGCAACATTCCATGGGCTGAGGTCCTAATCTGACTATGAAGAAAGATTGGAGCTGAGTACCAGCATTCCCACTTTCCAGGAGAAAAAACAGTAGTGTGTCTAGTTACCCCACACTCCTGACACCATGCCTTTCCTACCATGATGGAACGTACTTTCAAATTTGACCCAAAATAAACCCTCTTTCCAAGTAGCTTTCATTTGGTATTTTGGCACAGAAAACAAGAAAATAACCAATACAGTGGACTAACTTAACAAAGAAACAATGCCTCTCAGCTAATGGGGAGTGGATACTCTCAAGCACAGGCATTGTGTAAAGGTTTTTGTAGATGTCACACAGTTTTCTACAAATTTCATAATAACTCCAAGAGTTTGGCGCTAATAACTACAGGTGATGCAACTGAATACTGAGGGGTTATAAAAACCTCACATCAAGGTGGAGTAGACATTCTGAGCATAGGCAGTCTGGGTCCACAGCACCACTATTAATGCTAAGAGGCTTCTCTCTTCAAAGTATGCTTTAGCTTCAGGTAGTTTGCCAGTAAATCACAGACAACAAATGGATATGTCTCAAAGGACTCTGGTGAAGATTGAACAAAATAATGCATGCCAGTTGTTACTATCTAGCACAAAAGCTCTAATAAGTATCTTTTAAATATCAATATTTCTGTAATTACTACCTCTACTACCAATTGGGCTATCAGTTCATTCTGTAAATATTATGACACCATATACAAAGCAACCTGGAAAAGCCTGCAGGTATTCAAAAAATAATAATCTATTGAGTAGGGAAGAGGAGGCATACATGGAAAACAGACCACAAAAGGGTAATATTGGTCTATTTAAGCAGCATGAAATTATGACTTAGGCTAATAACTCCATATTGTCTCTGTGTTATAGATGATGATTTCACATTCAGTAATTAGAGGACCAACCTCTCCTGTGAAGGAATAATAGCTGCTGTGGTTAAGGGTCTTCCCCAAGTCCCTGTGATAAAGGCTTGCTCCTTAGGTTTGTGCTACTGAAAAGTAGAATAATTAGGGGATTTGGGTAGGGTATGCTGAGGAGTTCTGGCTCTCAGACAGGCTCAGGTACAGTTAGGGAAAAATAGGTCAAGCCAGGAGCACCTGCCTGTCAACTGTAAGGAGCAAGAGATAAATACCTGCTTTGTTCCGGACATATTTTTATCATAAGCATATGCCAACCTATCTATGCATGTTATGTGGTAAGTACTTAATAAACAAAATATTATTACTACTATCATCATCATCATCATCAATTATTTGTCTGAATGGATCATGAACCCAAGGGACCCCAATCTTTCTGGGATCTTCCTATTCATTTAATAACATACTTGAAGGTACTTTATGAGTGGATGTACTTTTTCCAAATTATACAATATCGAAAGTACAAGTTGAAGTAGAAAGTTGCTAATAGTAAACTTTTTGAAATCAGCTGCATGTGAATGGAACAGCAAAAGACTAGGGAACAGTGGGCTTGTGTTTGGATATCTGTATAGCAGAAAAAGACACTGGGAGTGTAGGAATTCCCTCTGCAGGTCACAAGGGCTACTTTCCATCCAGTTCTAAAAGGTTCTTCTGCCACAAGAGTTTTGAGTACTAGCCATGGCCCTGACTAATGGGGTCTTTGTTTTTATGAGCTCTGTTCTTTAGAGAATAAATTTTGCAAAATGATTCTCACAGACTTGCTTTAGAAGTACAAATAATGGCAGCTACAGTTTTCTTTGGGGATGTAAAACAAAGAAGAAGATCTAGATAATTTCTTCGAAGACACTGTGATATTTTGACCCTTTACAATATATATAAGATTATTTGCTTGCTTCCAGAATAACAGAACAAGGACCAGTCTTTTCTGGACTTATTAAGTAAGATGAGTTAGATACCTTCCATTTAAAAACCTTTTTTTTCTTTTTTTTTAATTTTTATTTATTAATTAATTAATTAATTTATTTTTTAAAATTTATTTATTTATTGATTCAGGTTACATCTCCATCATAGTGTCCTCTTTCCACCCCTCCCAGTCCCACTCTCCCACCCTCTACCCCCTAACCCTTCCATCCCACTCCTCTGGAGTGGCGTGTCCCTACATAACAGTCCCCCGACCCAATTCAGCAGTCATATGAGGGCCAAGAACCTCCTCATACACTGGGGACCTACAAGGCACCACAATTATGAAAAAGTGTCTCATTGACAGGGAGAAAGTTACATCTCAATTGCAATGCCCTCTCTACTCTCTGCTCTGGTTCCACCTTCCCACCCTCTTCCCCCTTAGCCCCCCATCCACTTCCTTTTTTTTTTTTTAAGTTTAAGGTATCTTTCCTCCACAACAGTTCCCCCTTTCAGTCCAACAAATGGCTCTTTCTCTTATAAGACAAATACAATACAAAACAACAGAAATAGTTAGGCCATAATTCTGAGAATTATAAAGCTTAGCATACATTCCCAATGTCCAGTCCTTCCTTACGCATTTGGCAACTGACTTTAACATTCTACTATCCAACCATCTCCATGAGTTTAAAGTTCTATATCCAACTCACCTTCCATCCTAACATGCATCACAATTTTAAAAACCTCTTCTTAGATCCAGAACACCCTCTTAATTCCTAAACAACTCAACATTTAACTATGAGACTCCAGTTATCTATTATTCAACCACATCAGAGACCTGAGAGGGATAAATATATCTGATTATACAGGAAGTGCAGGGCCAGCAGCTTCCAAAAAAATGAAGGCACAACATACCCAAACTTATGGGACACATTGAAAGCATTGCTAAGAGGAAAGTTTATAGCACTAAGTGCCTTAAAAAAGAAACTCGAGAGTTCCCATACTAGCGACCTAAAAGCACACCTGAAAGATCTAGAACAAAAAGAAGCAAATACTCTCAAGAGGAGCAGATGAGAGGAAATTATCAAACTCAGGGCTGAAAACAACAACTTAGAAACAAACAAACAAACAAGAAAAAAAAACAATACAAAGAATCGACAAAACCAAGAGTTGGCTCTTTGAGAAAATCAACAAAATAGACAAGCCCATAGCTAAACTAACTAAAAGGCAGAGGAAAAATACCCAAATCAACAAAATCAGAAATGAAAAGGGGGAAATAACAACAGACATTGAGGAAATCCAAAGAATCATTAGGTCTTAGTTCAAAAACTTGTACTCCACAAAATTGGAAAACCTAAATGAAATGGACAATTTTAGAGATAGATTCCACCTACCAAAGTTAAATCAAGAACAGGTAAACAAATTAAACAGTCCTATAACCCTTAAGGAAATAAAAGAAGTTATTAGAAGTCTTCCAACCAAAAAAAGCCCAGGGCCAGATGGTTTCAGCACAGAATTCTACCAGACCTTCAAAGAAGAGCTAACACCAATATTCTTCAAACTCTTTCACAACATAGAAACAGAAGGAATACTTCCAAACACATTCTATGAGGCCACAGTCACCCTGATACCTAAACCTCACAAAGACCCAACGGAGAAAGAAAATTTCAGACCAATTTCCCTTATGAACATGGATGCAAAAATACTTAATAAAATACTTTAAAAAACCTTTTACAACTTTCATTTAATTCTTTCTTGAAGCCCTAAACTTGCTTACAGTGAATTGTCTGATTACATGATTCACCAAGCTGCTGGTATTTTAAGTGATATTAAAAATAGCCCCTTTCTTTTTCTATTTCCAAGCTAGCTAGCAAGGGTAAAGTGCCATGACTGTAAAATTAAAAATAGGAGCTTATATATTTCAGATAATGCACTGTCTGAGATCAGTGCAGAGAAATGATGGTACAATGTGACCTGTCACTAAGCTCCTGAGCATCTAGTAAAAGTTATCCCAAGGAACAAAGACAATACAAGACGAGTACTACACTAACAGGTCAACACTCTTCTCTGTTCCGATGACGGCCAAATTAAAGAGCTTGTTAAATTAAAACTAAGATAACCCCAGGACAAGCTGTGATCAATAGATAATCCCTGAGGCTTGATTTATTCACAGAGATGATGGCACTACCACTGGGTTCCAGACCCAGAGATATGGATTCCAGCAATCAAGCAACTAGGCTTTGCAAGAGGTAAGACAGTGTGGTGCTAGGTGCTCAGACTCTGGAGAAAGTGGAGTATGAGCTCACATTCTTGTTCTGCTATGAACCTGCTGGCTACCCCGTGGGACTACTTATAACCTGTAACACAGGTTTGTTATGAAGACCACATTAAACAGTCTTAGCAGTTAGAAAGGTTTGTGATACATTCAGGATGTTTCTACACATACTTGTCCATTCAGTGGCTCATATTAATCAACTCATATGTAATTTTCTTTTCTTTTCATAGGATCACACAGAGAACACTTTCACCTAGGTTTAGACAGCTCTCCAATGTGCATGCTTGTTCTCCTAAAACAAGGCTTATCCACGTGGTTACATGAGTGCTAGATTATGTGGGGCAGGCTAGATAAATAGCTGTATGGAAAGAAGTCTGAAAAGCCAGGCCTGTATGCAAGAATAGCACTCACTTCATCAGTCTTATTCTGTACTTTTGTTTTCACTGAAAATTTTGAGAGGAAATTGAATTAGATTCCCATGGGTGGTATGGAAAATTGGGGGAAATAGGTTTCTTCTAATTCTCCCTTCCTGAGAAATAAGATAATATCCAGTAAAAAAGTGTGCACCTAGCAGAGACTGTTTTTATTCCCTGTATTTGGTGGCCTAGTTTTATTAACCTCTAGAAAAGATAAAGTTTTAAAGGCAAAAACAAATAACCAAACAAAACATAACAACAAACAAAAGGCACAGAGAGGGGGAAAATCCTGCCCCAATAAGAACTTGATCCTACTCTGTGAGTGAAAACCCAACTCCAGCTAGAAGACTCTTATCCTACTTCATGACCAATGACCAAAACTGTGACAAATTTAGATTGCAAATCAAAGATTGTAAAGCAAAGACACAAAAACCCTGTGACAGAATTAAGAACAACAATGAACTATAAAATAGTCCAAGAGAAACGGCATCATGAAGAAAACACAACTAGCCAGTGGGCACTAGGTTTATCAATACCACTGTAGCCAGTCAGTCTATAACTCATAGTTAAACATTCAGAAGAGGGGGTCAACATTAGAAGTGTGAGAATATTTTAGTGTAAAGGAAATTTTTAACTAATTTAACATGGGTCAAAGTCATACTTTAGATTCAAGTGAAATACGATCAAAAGTCATGAAGTAGGATGAGGGTCTTGTAGCTGTAGCGGGGTCCTCAGTCACAAAGTAGGATCAGATTTTTATTGGTGCAGGATTTTTCCTCCCTCTCATTGTTTATAAGTTTTTTTTTTTCCAAAAATTTCTTTGTTTAAAAATTGAACCTGGGTTCAGTTGCTAACACTGCGTAATTCTGTTTGAATAAGTCTAATTGAGTGTTGCCCACAGACTCATATTAAGACTTCTCTTTAGGATATGGGCATGGGAAAGGATGTACTTTTTAGGAAAAGACCATCAAGCTGGGCGGTGGTGGCGCACGCCTTTAATCCCAGCACTTGGGAGGCAGAGGCAGGCGGATCTCTGTGAGTTCGAGGCCAGCCTGGTCTACATACAAAGTGAGTCCAGGACAGCCAGAGCTGTTATACAGAGAAACCCTGTCTCGAAAAACCAAAAAAAAAAAAAAAAAAAAAAAAAAGACCATCAACAATATACCTCCAAAAAGACTATTTCTTTTGGGCAGTAACCTTTCTCACTTTCTTTCTTTCCTTTCTTCTTTCTTCTTTCTTTCTTTCTTTCTTTCTTTCTTTCTTTCTTTCTTTCTTTCTCTCTCTCTCTCTTTCTTCCTTCCTTCCTTCCTCTCTCTCTCCATATATACACACATATATAAACATCTATAAACATATATATATATATCTGTTATAGACAAGAGGTAAAACGTCTATTCCTATATATATATATATATATATATATATATATATATATATATGCATCCATGATGAGCTCTACTTCCTCATAGGCCCAATGCTATAGAAACAAATGATCTAGGGCATTCAAGTCCAAAGCCATGAATGAAAATAAAACCTGACAGTGGTGGCACATACCACTAATCCCAGCACTCAGAGGCAGAGGCAGGCAGATCTCTGAGTTTCAGGCCATCTTGGTCTACAGAGGATAACCAGGGCTACATAGAGAACCCTGTCCTATAAAACAAACAAACAAATAAACCAGAAAAAGAAAGAAATACATTCTTTCTTTAAATTAACTTTACCAGATATTTTCTTATAATAATGGAAAGCTGGTTAAAATAGTAGGCTAGGCAAACTTTCTGGGAATAATTTTTCTGAGCTGTGAAAAATTTGTTCCAGATTTGACAAATGTCCCACACTGACTGCTTCACTGAACTCACTTTATGGTAGTAGCATCTTACCCATATGCATATATTAACTAAATGTAAGTTTTCAGCTCCTACTTTGTTTTTTTTTTTTTAATAAGTACTTTATTTTTTTTTCAAGTTACATCTCTGTCGCAAACCCTTCCCTATTCCCCCTTCTTGTCCCACCCTTCCACCCTCTTCCCCCCCCCAACAGCTTCTCTTTTCATTCCAACAAATGGTTCTTTCTCTTATAACAGTAAATTCTATACAAAACAGCAGAATTAAATATGCCACATTTATGAGAGTTAAATGGCCCAGTATACCTTCCCAATGTCCAGTTCATACATATTTGGCCCCTGACTTTAACTTTCTACCTTCTAACCATCTCCATGAGTTTAAAGTTCTATAACTGACTTAGTTTTCATACTAACTTGCGTCACTATTATAACCATCCTCTTAGATCTAGAACGCCCTCTTGATTCCTAAACAACTCAAAATTTAGCTATGAGACTCAAGCTGTCTATTCTTCAACCACCTCAGAGAGCTGAGAAGGATGAATATATCTGATTGTATAGGAAGTGCAGGGCCTGCAGCTTCCAATACTAAGAAATGACAAACCAGTGACTACCTGGACAGTTCCCATTTTCTCTCCATACATTCCAGCATCAGTCTTCAGCCTTTTGGTACTGTTTCTCTGACAGACATTTATTGTAGAGCAGGGATTGTGAAGGACTAACCTACCCTGTCTTGGCAGAGCTAGGCTGTCGATTTCCCTGCTACCAAGTTTTGTCCTTTTTGGACAGCAGTCTGTCTGCAGTTGAAGCAAGGAGTTTTTACATGTCAAGAGGTAGGCTTGCCACTAATTCAACCATCCCACATTGGAGATTCTTCGATGCTTTTCTTCTACTTGGAGTAGAATAGGGGGTGCTGTCAGGAGCTGATATGTCACGATATCAAAAAAAAATCTTAATTTAAGACCACATCTTTGAATGCCATATTCTGCAGATCTCTTGGGGTTTTTGAAGATGCCCTATCTATCTCTTGTATTTAGATAAGCAAATGTTGCTTGTCTCTTAACAACTTGATTACTGAGTAGCTTAGAGAATATCTGTGATAGACTGTCTTAGTAGCTAACAAGGTGACATGCATGCATGACTAGGAGTTTGTTTTTCTTAACTATCCTAAACCGTCTAAAAGCCTACAACCACAACAACTCAATATCGCTAAGACCGTTCAGCTCTACACAATGCCCAGCCAGAACCTCAGTAAAGCCTGGAAGTTCAGCTTCTGCCTACAAACTCCTTAGGTCATCTAAACAGCTGAGAACAGAAGGACTGAACATAAAAGGATTGTATAAACATTTTTAACCATTTTTCCATTTTGGTTTGGGCCCCAAACAGGTTTACTACGACCCAAATCAGCAGGAAGTCATTTTAAGAGAGCGACGTCCCATACCCAGAGGGTGGGGAGGGTGTTTCTTCCCCCCCCCCCTTTTCGGTTATTTGAAGGACAACTGAAAACACTATTATTTAGGGGAAGAGATTACAAGTTGTTAAATGGTCCTGTTTAATGGGTTTGGAGGTTAGACCCAGGGTATTCCTTCTTTCCCTTTTCTGTATCCTTCTTTATCTCCTATGTAGGAATGCACGGACGAGAGAAAAATCGAGACACAGCACAGGAAGGATCAAGAAGAAAGGTCACATTATTGAATATGCCCTTATACCCTTGTATAGTGATACAAAATTAATAGTATATTTGGCTAAAGTGGTATAGACCATTGTTTATTGTGCAAAAATAAGATTGTATTGGTCTACGTCAGTATTGATATTTGTATATTGATACAAAACTAAGATTATAGTTGGCCACAATG
Source organism: Lophiomys imhausi (assembly GCA_907164525.1). Taxonomy (NCBI): domain Eukaryota; kingdom Metazoa; phylum Chordata; class Mammalia; order Rodentia; family Muridae; genus Lophiomys; species Lophiomys imhausi. Next base: position 4,424,942 of record CAJQZJ010031560.1, read on the forward strand.
GTATTGACCCTTGTATATGGACACAATATTAAGATTGTATTGGGCCGCATAGGCATTGATCTTTGTATATTGATACAAAATTAAGAGTATATTTAGCCACATTTGAATAGATCTTTGTATATTGATGCAAAATTTAAGGTAACGCTTCCTAATGGTATCGTACTTAGAGATACTTAAAAATGAAATGTGAAGTTCTGGCCTCTTGATATCAGCTCCTACTTTGTAACAAACCTTTTGGCCAAAACCCTTCTTATTATCATAATAAATTTAGGTAGAAAACTTCAACTTTCAGTTACAGACGTCAGCAGAAAAAAACAGGTTTACCCAAAGAACCTGTTTGATTTCCCTGTGCAAAATACTGGTTCAAGCATGAGAACTTAGCGCAGTTGCTGTTAAAATTGACCTTGGGGGTCCTTGCTGGTGTCATTGGACAGTTTATTTTTTCTTACACTATTATTACATTTATAAAAGGTAAACTTGGAAGTTCTGAAGGTCATTGAGAAATCAGAGCAGTAAAGTTAGAAGGCAGAGCATAACAAGAGGCAAGGCCACGTGCTGCAAACTCCGTGTCTCCTGTCCTGCAATCTGCATGAACCTAGCTCTGTCCTGGATTTCGGCTTATGTGAAT